>CM042413.1:43217271-43327271 GCA_023634145.1 Thymallus thymallus
GACACAAAAATATTGACTGGAATATATTGACAGGAATATATTGACTGGAATATATTGACTGGAATATATTGACAGGAACGTATTGACTGGAATATATTGACTGGAACATATTGACAGGAACATATTGACTGGAATATATTGACTGGAACATATTGACAGGAACATATTGACTGGAATATATTGACTGGAATATATTGACACGAACATATTGACTGGAATATATTGACACGAACATATTGACTGGAATATATTGACAGAAATATATTGACAGGAATATATTGACTGGAATATATTGACAGGTATATATTGACTGGAATATATTTACTGGATTATATTGACTGGAATATATTGACAGGAATATATTGACTGGAATATACTGACTGGAATATATTGACAGGAACATATTGACTGGAATATATTGACTGGAATATATTGACAGGAACATATTGACTGGAATATATTGACTGGAATATATTGACAGGAACATATTGACTGGAATATATTGACTGGAATATATTGACTGGAATATATTGACTGGAATATATTGACTGGAATATATTGACTGAAAATATATTGACTGGAATATATTGACAGGAATATATTGACTGAAAATATATTGACTGGAATATATTGACTGGAATATATTGACTGGAATATATTGACTGGAATATATTGACAGGATCATATTGACTGGAATATATTGACAGGATCATATTGACTGGAATATATTGACTGGAATATATTGACTGGAATATATTGACTGGAATATATTGACTGGAATATCTGGAGGGAACGGGTTCAGAATATTGAAGATCAGAGAAAGAAAGAATTCTGATCTTATAGATTATTTAGGAAAGTATTCATGAATCCTAACAAACAGGTTTTGAGAGCTTGTACAGACAAAATATATTGATGAATCAAAATACAGTGGTTTGATTGATCCTGAAAGTTGCCATATTCAAGATCAATAGGTGATTAATAGTCCTATAAAGACCCTATATTCCAATGGTCCAGTAACGGTGAACCACGCACCAGGCCTGGTTAAACTGCTATGTGTGGTCTGAGTTCCAGAATGATTCAAACAGGCTACATGTCCCAAATGATTGCACAACGTTACCCTAATATGATCCACTATTGCTAGCGACTCTCAGGAACAACTAAATGTATGTGACAGAGGGAAGAAAGGTAAATGGAATGATGTGAAATCCCACTGGGCACAGATTCAGTTCAAGTCTAGTCCAAGTTGGTTCGACATAATTTCATTAAAATGAAGTGGAAACAACGTTGATTCAACTAGTGAAGGAAACTAATACTTAAGTGACAGTTGTAAATGAATGTGGGCATTACTGACAGTGGCTCCAGATAGTGGCTAATATTTAACAACATACAAGTTAAAAGGCCATACAATTTAAATTCTGCATTATTGGCACAGCATTTCATAAACATATGGCAGGTTCCACATTTGTCTCCAGCGATTGGATTAAATGATTAATCCAAACGGATTAATCATTTACCTAGCTCTTATCAATAGCTCTTATCAAGTTGTAAATTACAGGGCTTGGAGAAATGGGTTATTTCTATGGAAAAGTAGATGAACTGGTAGGTTCGCTAGACCTTATCCATGGTTTCCTCCCGAGTAAAGGTGGTGAAATAAATCAAGGTCTGTAGACACACCCCAGCCACACCTTCATTTATCCATCTCCACCACAAACGGATAGTTAGTGGTGAATAGCATGCTGTTTTCATGCTTAAATTTTAGCTCAGAATAAGATAGAGATAAAGGTGGATAAAAAGGTGAATAGTGTTCCATTTACGCGCGTTTAACGGGTCTGGATCGGTCCCTATGGGCATGTAGTAGAAACACATGATATACATTATTCGGCTACAGTAAACACATTAAATACATTATCCGGCTACAGTAAACACATTAAATACATTATTCGGCTACAGTAAACACATTAAATACATTATTCGGCTACAGTAAACACATTAAATACATTATTCGGCTACAGTAAGCACATTAAATACATTATTCGGCTACAGTAAACACATTATTCGGCTACAGTAAACACATTAAATACATTATTCGGCTACAGTAAACACATTATTCGGCTACAGTAAACACATTAAATACATTATTCGGCTACAGTAAACACATTAAATACATTATTCGGCTACAGTAAACACATTAAATACATTATTCGGCTACAGTAAGTCAATAGTACATTTGAGTGCTTCGTCACCATAGGAGGTTAGTTCGGTCCTACCTGAGGAGGCTGAGCCGTTCTGTCGCGGAAGCGTCGAGGTTTTCTCGGCTAACCGCATAGCAACCTGCTGCTGGACCCGCTTGGCCCGGGACATCTCATCCGACAGGGTGCCCCCATTCCCGCCTAGCTGGATCTCCGACGGGACCGCGTAAGTGCTGACGGCGGTCTTGGGCTGCAAAGCGGACAAAAAGACATGATCTTGAGCCACGATACTCATTTAGAAACTCTGGAGTGACGGTTGGACTAAGATGGTATACACAAGATCCAAGTATTCCAACCGAGAGCGCTGTGTGTTTGTCTGTTCCTCGTCTTAACTAATTCTCTTCCGGAAATAATTAATTTGGGAATCAGTTGAATCGATATTGGTTGTTGAATTTCTCACTCAGGTGTGATATACTTTTCGAAAGACTGCTCCCTCGTCAATGAACGGTATCTGGTGAAATATCAACGGGGTGGAGTCTGTGAGAGAGAGAACAGGCTACCTGACAGAGAAATAATCGCTCTCAATGTACTGTATGTCATGTGTATTTCCTAAAGTGGATGGCCCAATATAACTAATGAAAGAGTATAACATTATGATAATGACATAGATATACATAATATTCATATTCATAACAATATTACTAATAGTAACATTGATACTGATATTAATAATAACAATAATAGTAGTATTAATAATAACAACAACAATAACCTAATAATAATAATAATAATAGGTTATTACACTTTTTTTTCCAATTACACAAACTTTTTTCATATACTAATATTTTCTGATATACAGAGGATTCAGACCCCTTGACTTTTTACACATTTTGTTACATTACAGCCTTATTCTAAAATGGATTAAATTATTTGTTTCCCTCATCAATCTACACACAATACAATACCCCATAATGACACAATACCCCATAATGACACAATACCCCATAATGACACAATACCCCATAATGACACAATACCCCATAATGACACAATACCCCATAATGACACAATACCCCATAATGATACAATACCCCATAATGACACAATACCCCATAATGACACAATACCCCATAATGACACAATACCCCATAATGACACAATACCCCATAATGACACAATACCCCATAATGACACAATACCCCATAATGACACAATACCCCATAATGATACAATACCCCATAATGACACAATACCCCATAATAACACAACACCCCATAATGACACAATACCCCATAATAACACAATACCCCATAATGACACAATACCCCATAATGATACAATACCCCATAATGACACAATACCCCATAATGACCCAATACCCCATAATGACACAATACCCCATAATGACACAATACCCCATAATGACCCAATACCCCATAATGACACAATACCCCATAATGACACAATACCCCATAATGACACAATACCCCATAATGACACAATACCCCATAATGATACAATACCCCATAATGATACAATACCCCATAATGATACAATACCCCATAATGACACAATACCCCATAATGATCCAATACCCCATAATGACACAATACTCCCTAATGACACAATACCCCATAATGACACCAATACCCCATAATGACACAGCAAAAACAGTTTTTTACAAATTTTAACAAATGTATATATACTGTATAATAAAACTGAAATATTACATTTACATAAGTATTCAGACCCTTTACTCAGTACTTTGTTAAAGCACCTATGGCAGTGATTACAGCCTCAAGTCTTCTTGGTTATGACGCTACAAGCTTGGCACACCTGTATTTGGGGAGTTTCTCCCATTCTTCTCTGCAGATTCTCTCAAGCTCTGTCAGGTTGGATGGGGAGCTATTTTCAGGTCTCTCCAGAGATATTAGATCGGGTTGATGTCCGGTCTCTGGCTGAGCCATTCAAGGACATTCAGAGACTTGTCCCGAAGCCAGTCCTGCATTGTCTTGGCTGTATGCTTAGGGTCGTTGTCCTGTTGGAAGGTGAACCTTCCCCCCAGTCTGAGGTCAAGAGCGCTTTGGAGCAGGTTTTCAAGGATCTCTCTGTTCATCTTTGCCTCGATCCTGACTAGTCTCCCAGTCCCTGCCGCTGAAAAACATCCCCACTGCATGATGCTGCCACCACCATGTTTCACCGTAGGGATGGTGCCAGGTTTCCTCCAGACGTGACACTCGGCATTCAGGTCAAAGAGTTCAATCTTGGTTTCATCAGACCAGATAATCTTATTTCTCATGGTCTGAGAGTCTTTAGGTGCCTTTTGGCAAACTCCAAGTGGGCTGTCATGTGCCTTTTACTGAAGAGTCTGTCTGGCCACTCTACCATAAAGGCCTAATTGGTGGAGTGCTTCAGAGATGCCTGTCCTTCTGGAAGGTTCTCCCATCTCCACAGAGGAACTCTGGAGCTCTCCTTTTTGTTGAAGCCCTGGACAAGGGGTTATGCTGTTGGGAGTCCTGGAGGACTGGAGATGGGAACCACTGCTGTAGAGCAGTGTAACAGAGCAGGTCTAGGGAGCAGGATGTAACCTAGTGTAACAGAGCAGGTCTAGGGAGCAGGATGTAACCTAGTGTAACAGAGCAGGTCTAGGGAGCAGGATGTAACCTAGTGTAACAGAGCAGGTCTAGGGAGCAGGATGTAACCTAGTGTAACAGAGCAGGTCTAGGGAGCAGGATGTAACCTAGTGTAACAGAGCAGGTCTAGGGAGCAGGATGTAACCTAGTGTAACAGAGCAGGTCTAGGGAGCAGGATGTAACCTAGTGTAACAGAGCAGGTCTAGGGAGCAGGATGTAACCTAGTGTAACAGAGCAGGTCTAGGGAGCAGGATGTAACCTAGTGTAACAGAGCAGGTCTAGGGAGCAGGATGTAACCTAGTGTAACAGAGCAGGTCTAGGGAGCAGGATGTAACCTAGTGTAACAGAGCAGGTCTAGGGAGCAGGATGTAACCTAGTGTAACAGAGCAGGTCTAGGGAGCAGGATGTAACCTAGTATAACAGAGCAGGTCTAGGGAGCAGGATGTAACCTAATGTAACAGAGCAGGTCTAGGGAGCAGGATGTAACCTAGTGTCCCAAATGCCCTGACATACCAACCCTACACAGAACCTGTGTATCCCTAATAACAAACTTAATCTCGCCATGGTTGACATCAATGACCTACTACAGTAGTGTCCAACCATGTAGTGTCAATCAGCAAGAACACCAGCAGGAATATGAACAGTCTGACGATGCTGCTGACATTCTTATTAGAAGTTCAAATATTGTATCTATAAATCAATTCAGAGTTAAAATCCACATTATCTAACAGTCAATGGCTAATAGCAGTCAAATGTCTTTACTCACCATCACCATTAAGTCTTAGTGGGTAGTGATCAGGACAGGTACGGTTTTCTGTAGTGTAGTGATGTAGTGTGATCTGATGGAATGAAACTGTAGAAAGTGTTGATATATTTATAGGGGACGCCTCATAGTCACCGCCCTCACAACTAGCTTGGGTTTGGTATGGAGAAAGAGTTTACTGCTCAGCCCCTGTATCAACCATATGTACCAGAATGACACCAGAGAGAGAGAGAGAGAGAGAGAGAGAGAGAGAGAGAGAGAGAGAGAGAGAGAGAGAGAGAGAGAGAGAGAGAGAGAGAGAGAGAGAGAGAGAGAGAGAGAGAGTGTGTGTGTCTGTGTGTGTGTGAGATTAGTAGATCTGATATCATGCTGGGATAGAGTTCCACATCATGTTTCATGTTATGTTCTACACTCTAAAAGGGTTCTTCGGCTGTCCCCATATGAGAACCCTTTAAAGAAGACTTTTTGGTTCCAGGTATAACCCTTTTGGTTTCAATGTAAAACAGAGTGTTCTACCTGGAATTTTGGGTTCTACCTGGAACCAAAAAAGGTCATCCAATGGGGACAGTCGAAGAACCCTTTTGGAACCCTTTTTCGATGAGTGTATACCATATCCTCCTCGCACTACCACAAAATAGACTAAAAGCTTAGCCAGTTTACTGCCACAACATCTGCCTCATACAACCTATAGCTGACTCAGACTTCAGAACAGGGTGTGTTGACTCATACAACCTATGGCTGACTCAGGCCTCAGAACAGGGTGTGTGTGGGCAGGGACAGGGAGTGAGATCACTGCTCCTGTGCAGGTATGTTGCAGGTCTGGGTGCTGTTGGTAAGTAAGGGCAGAGGCTGGGAGGGGAAGGGAGGGGAGATGACAGAGGAGGGCATGGGACAGGGAGTTTCTGGCTCTGGTGCGTTTTCCCACCTACTTAAACATTTCATATGGACTGTATAACAGTAACAGGGATCCAGCAACCAACCACTTTTTGAATGATAACCTGTGATTGAGCACATTGTCTATTATTTCAACGTTACATCATTATAAAGACAATGAGCATGTCAGAGACAGGAATAACAAAAATCAATGGTTTGTCAGCTGTGATGGCAGAACAAGATGAGGGTGAGAGTCTCTGTTTACACCACTGTTCTATATAGCCTCAAGTTGTGTTCTATATAGCCTCAAGTTGTGTTCTATATAGCCTCAAGTTGTGTTCTATATAGCCTCAAGTTGTGTTCTATATAGCCTCAAGTTGTGTTCTATATAGCCTCAAGTTGTGTTCTATATAGCCTCATGTTGTGTTCTATATAGCCTCAAGTTGTGTTCTATATAGCCTCAAGTTGTGTTCTATATAGCCTCAAGTTGTGTTCTATATAGCCTCAAGTTGTGTTCTATATAGCCTCATGTTGTGTTCTATATAGCCTCAAGTTGTGTTCTATATAGCCTCAAGTTGTGTTCTATATAGCCTCAAGTTGTGTTCTATATAGCCTCAAGTGGTGTTCTATATAGCCTCAAGTTGTGTTCTATATAGCCTCAAGTTGTGTTCTATATAGCCTCAAGTTGTGTTCTATATAGCCTCAAGTTGTGTTCTGGATGGTCTAGTATAATTAAATGTTTTATTTATTTAACTAGGAAAGTCAGTTAAGAACAAATTCTTCTTTTCAATGACGGCCGACCCCGGCCTCCCCTAACCCAGACAACGCTGGGCCAATTGTGCGCCGCCCTATGGGACTCCTGATCACGGCCGGTTGTGATACAGCCCGGGATCGAACCAGGGTCTGTAGTGACACCTCTAGTACTGAGATGCAGTGCCTTAGACCGCTGCACCACTCGGGAGCTTAAATTACATGGTCCAACATCTTTTATGATCAGGTTTGGTTTTGCTTGGTAAGCGTGGTTGGTTTTGCTTGGTAAGCGTGGTTGGTTTTCAAGTGAACTGGGGCCGTAGAACCCCCAAGATAGCTGACTGATGAGTAAAAAAAAATATACATATTTAACCTTTATTTAACTAGGCAGGTCAGTTACGAACAAATTCTTATTTACAATGACAGGCTACCTACAGGGTCAGCTCCTAGAGCAAATGAGGGTTAAGTGCCTTGCTCAAGGACACATCAACAGGTTTTTCACCTTGACGGCTCGAGCATTCGAATCAGTGACCTTTCGGTTACTGGCCCAACGCTCTAACCGCTAGGCTACCTGCCGCCCCCATAAAGGTGTGCTGGGAATAGCTGACACAGAGAGGGCGTGTTGTGTGGTCTTGTGGACTAAACCAGTTGGAGCAGAGCAGGAAGGTTCTGGTGTGGCTGTTGTACCTAATGGGTGTTAGTTCACTTTGGTTTGGGGTTGTTAGTGCTTTGTGATCACCCTTTTTTCTAAGAGTGTACCAACAGAAATTCACACTGGCAATTAAAAACTGTCCAAGAACATGACGAAAAAAGCAGATGTAATAAAAATCACATGAGAAAAACTCCTGAAAACAGTGTTAACCCTGGAGGAAATCACATGAGAAAAACTCCTGAAAACAGTGTTAACCCTGGAGGAAATCACACGAGAAAAACTCCTGAAAACAGTGTTAACCCTGGAGGAAATCACACGAGAAAAACTCCTGAAAACAGTGTTAACCCTGGAGGAAATCACATGAGAAAAACTCCTGAAAACAGTGTTAACCCTGGAGGAAATCACACGAGAAAAACTCCTGAAAACAGTGTTAACCCTGGAGGAAATCACATGAGAAAAACTCCTGAAAACAGTGTTAACCCTGGAGGAAATCACATGAGAAAAACTCCTGAAAACAGTGTTAACCCTGGAGGAAATCACACGAGAAAAACTCCTGAAAACAGTGTTAACCCTGGAGGAAATCACATGAGAAAAACTCCTGAAAACAGTGTTAACCCTGGAGGAAATCACATGAGAAAAACTCCTGAAAACAGTGTTAACCCTCTGTAGGTTAACCCTACAGTGTAGGTTCCACCGAGCTGGTAAATCTGCTTTTAGTTTTAATGCACCGTATTACTGGAATAAAATTCTAAGTACATTTCATCGTGATGTTCTGGTGCAGTTCGGGACGTTTAAAGTACTGATTGTGGATTTATTTGTGGAGGAATGTAACTGTTTTCTGGCTGATTTGTCATGTTTTATTCGTGCTTCTGTAAATGTAATATTTCATTTTTTTATTTATAATACATTTCCTAAATTTTCTAAAAACCTGTTTTTGCTTTGTCATTATAGGGTATTGTGTGTTGTTTGTATACATTATAGAATAAGGCTGTAACGTAACAAAATGCGGGAAAAAATCAAGGGGTCTGAATACTTTCTGAATGCACTGTATGTATATATCAATCATCCTTTATAACGCACCTCACTTAAAATAGGGCATTTATGGTTGACCAAGACTATATATACAGTAGATACACTGGGGGTCAAAAGTTTGGAATATTACTCATTCAAGGGTTTTTCTTTATTTGCACTATTTTTTACATTGTAGAATAAAAGTGAAGACATCAACACTATGAAATAACACATATGGAATCATGTAGTAACCAAAAAAGTGTTAAACAAATCAAAATGTATTTTATATTTATTTATTTGAAACCCGCCGCTAAAGGTGCGGACTCAAGTTTTGCGGCCAGACACATCAATGGGGAGGGTCTGGGAGGGCAACTGGCGTCGGTTGGCGGTTCTGGCCCCGGCGCAGGGCGTAGTCCCCCTTCCTTCCTTGCTCCTTGCCCTGCAACTCGTCAGACATCATGATACGTCATCAGAAGTGTTCATTTAAGGGCTGAGGGGAGAGGGTGTGTCTTTTAAGTGTTTGGGCAGGCAGACAGACAGACAGACAGACAGACAGACAGACAGACAGACAGACAGACAGACAGACAGACAGACAGACAGACAGACAGACAGACAGACAGACAATAATAGTTTACTTAATATACAGTCTGGTTAAATGTACAGGTGAATGAATATTTTGCATGGTTTATTTAACTGTACAGGTAAATATACAGTTACATTTACAGGTAACTGAATATATGATATAATTTAGGGTAATAATAGTAATTCCTTAAACTACAGTCCTTGGTCCTCTTCTTCTCATTCAGCAGGGCCTTCCGGTCGCTGGTGACCGACGGTTTATTATTTGGACAACCGCACCTGGTGGGTACAGTGTTGTCTACACTGATATAGTCCGTTATGCAGTCAGTAAGTCCATCAATGTCCTCCCCATGAGCCTCACAGAGCACATCCCAGTCTGTTGTTTCAAAGCAGTCCTGTAGGGCCTCATTCGCCTCCGGGGACCATCTCATAATGGTCCTAGTGGTCGCAGAGTGGATGATGTCACACGCTGTGTTTGCGTCAGCAGAGGGCGGGATGTAAACAATAACAGCAATGGCCACCGTGAATTCCCTCGGCAAATAGTAGGGTCTCAGGCTAACGGCTATTAGCTCAATGTCCGGGCTACAAAACTGTTCCTTAACAGTGATATGTCTCGGATTACACCATCTTTTGTTAACTAATAAAGCCAGCCCCCCACCCTTACTCTTACCGGAAGAAGCGCTATCCCTGTCCGCTCTGATGGTCTGGAAACCTCAGAACATGGGAGCTGCTTAACAGGCGACCACACAGGGCGGAGCCAACCGGAAGGGGAAGAACACATGGATATTTGAGCAAAATTCCCACCACATTCATTGATAAAGGAAACCCAATCTAACAAATCACACACCAAAAAAATACTTTGAATATGTTATGTAATTAAAATAAACAAAAATGCCTTTTCATTATGCAGAAAAAGTTAGTACACCCCTACCTTTACAATCACATAAAATGGCTAAAATTAGAATTAGGTACCAAAACAAGTTCAAATGATTAGAAAACATTAGAGAGAAACTTAGGAGGGTCCAGCCTTCCATAAAGATAAGAACATTGGTCTGGTTTGGTCTTAACCATATGGGTGTGTGGTAACACATCATTCAAAGATCAAAAGACCTACCGAGGCCCTCAGAAGAAAGATTATTGATGCCCATGAGTCTGGGAGGGGTTACAAATCCATTTCCAAGCAATTCCAAGTACATAATTCCACTGTCTGACGGCTCATCTACAAATGGAGAAAATTCCAGACCACTGGCAAACTACCTAGAACAGGTCGTCCCACCAAAGTCAGCCCAGAATTCATACAAATAAGAAATCTTATTCAATCTCTTCAACTGTCAGGCTCTGGCCATAGAGAGGCCTTTTGCTTCTCTATGTAGCCATGGTCAGAGTCTGACAGGTCCTTATTTTTTTGTTTCTATGTGGTGGTTTGGTTTGGATCCCTAATTAGAGGCAGCTGCAGTGCATTGTCTCTAATTAGGGATCCTACATATGTTTGTATGTCCCACACCTAGGTGTGGGTCATTATATCTCCAGTCACAGTGAAAGTACGTGTGTTTTCTGTTTATTTGTGATTGCGTCGTTGGTTCTGTTTGTATAGTTCGTACATTAAAGTTTGAAGTAAAATAAACTACAAATCCTGCGCTGCACCTTGGTCTCTCCAAACACCCACCTGACATCAACAGTCTAGATTAACCTAAAGTACCTAGCATTCAACACATATGGAAAGAGGTTGGTTGAATTTCTACCTGATGGTTCAGAACCTGTAAGAAACCCAGAAATATGAGTACCGGCATCTCTTATAGAATAATATGAGTACCAGCATCTCTTATAGAACAATATGAGTACCGGCACCTCTTATAGAATAATATGAGTACCAGCACCTCTTATAGAACAATATGAGTACCAGCACCTCTTATAGAATAATATGAGTACCAGCACCTCTAATAGAATAATATGAGTACCAGCACCTCTTATAGAATAATATGAGTACCAGCACCTCTAATAGAATAATATGAGTACCAGCATCTCTTATAGAATAATATGAGTACCAGCATCTCTTATGGAATAATATGAGTACCAGCATCTCTTATAGAATAATAGGAGTACCAGCATCTCTTATAGAATAATATGAGTACCAGCACCTCTTATAGAATAATATGAGTACCAGCATCTCTTATAGAATAATATGAGTACCAGCATCTCTTATAGAATAATATGAGTACCAGCACCTCTTATAGAATAATATGAGTACCAGCACTTCTTATAGAATAATATGAGTACCAGCATCTCTTATAGAATAATATGAGTACCAGCATCTCTTATAGAATAATATGAGTACCAGCATTTCTTATAGAATAATATGAGTACCTTCACCTCTTATAGAATAATATGAGTACCAGCATCTCTTATAGAATAATATGAGTACCAGCATCTCTTATAGAATAATATGAGTACCTTCACCTCTTATAGAATAATATGAGTACCAGCATCTCTTATAGAATAATATGAGTACCAGCATCTCTTATAGAATAATATGAGTACCTTCACCTCTTATAGAATTATATGAGTACCAGCATCTCTTATAGAATAATATGAGTACCTTCACCCAGGGCTTGAATTGGATTAAAATAGGTGCCGGTACTCATTTTGGGTGCTAGTACTGTTTATTTTTAGGTTCAGGAGCTCCACTATACTTTTGAGCTAATATTCTATAAGAGGAACAGGAGCTCAAGCAGTTGAACATTTGAATAATATGAGTACCGGGACATCTTATAGAAAAAATATGAGTACTGGCACCTCTAATATGAGTACCTTCACCTCTTATAGAATAATATGAGTACTGGCACCTCTTATAGAAAAATATGAGTACTGGCACCTCTAATATGAGTACCTTCACCTCTTATAGAATAATATGAGTACTGGCACCTCTTATAGAATAATATGAGTACCGGGACCTCTTATAGAATAATATGAGTACCTTCACCTCTTATAGAATAATATGAGTACTGGCACCTCTTATAGAATAATATGAGTACTGGCACCTCTAATATGAGTACCTTCACCTCTTATAGAATAATATGACTACCTTCACCTCTTATAGAATAATATGAGTACTGGCACCTCTTATAGAATAATATGAGTACTGGCACCTCTAATATGAGTACCTTCACCTCTTATAGAATAATATGAGTACTGGCACCTCTTATAGAAAAATATGAGTACTGGCACCTCTAATATGAGTACCTTCACCTCTTATAGAATAATATGAGTACCTTCATCTCTTATAGAATAATATGAGTACCGGGACCTCTTATAGAAAAATATGAGTACTGGCACCTCTAATATGAGTACCTTCACCTCTTATAGAATAATATGAGTACCTTCACCTCTTATAGAATAATATGAGTACCGGGACCTCTTATAGAATAATATGAGTACTGGCACCTCTTATAGAAAAATATGAGTACTGGCACCTCGAATATGAGTACCTTCACCTCTTATAGAATAATATGAGTACCGGGACCTCTTATAGAATAATATGAGTACTGGCACCTCTTATAGAAAAATATGAGTACTGGCACCTCTAATATGAGTAGCTTCACCTCTTATAGAATAATATGAGTACCTTCACCTTTTATAGAATAATATGAGTACCGGGACCTCTTATAGAATAATATGAGTACCTTCACCTCTTATAGAATAATATGAGTACCTTCACCACTTATAGAATAATATGAGTACCTTCACCTCTTATAGAATAATATCAGTAACGACACCTCTTGTAGAATAATGTGAGTACCTTCACCTCTTATAGGAAAAATATGAGTACCTTCACCGCTTATAGAATAATATGAGTACCGGGACCTCTTATAGAATAATATGAGTACTGGCACCTCTTATAGAAAAATATGAGTACTGGCACCTCTAATATGAGTACCTTCACCTCTTATAGAATAATATGAGTACCTTCACCGCTTATAGAATAATATGAGTAGCTTCACCGCTTATAGAATAATATGAGTACCTTCACCTCTTATAGAAAAATATGAGTACATTCACCGCTTATAGAATAATATGAGTACCTTCACCTCTTATAGAAAAATATGAGTACCTTCACCTCTTATAGAATAATATGAGTACCTTCACCTCTTATAGAAAAATATGAGTACCTTCACCGCTTATAGAAAAATATGAGTACCTTCACCGCTTATAGAATAATATGAGTATCTTCACCTCTTATAGAATAATATGAGTACCTTCACCTCTTATAGAAAAATATGAGTACCTTCACCTCTTATAGAAAAATATGAGTACCTTCACCGCTTATAGAATAATATGAGTATCTTCACCTCTTATAGAATAATATGAGTACCTTCACCTCTTATAGAATAATATGAGTACCTTCACCTCTTATAGAATAATATGAGTATCTTCACCTCTTATAGAATAATATGAGTACCTTCACCTCTTATAGAATAATATGAGTACCTTCACCTCTTATAGAATAATATGAGTACTTGTACCTCTAGAATAAAGACATTTTCTTAAATGGTGTGTCTGCAACTATTTTATTCCACTTCAAGCGTTGCCTAACCACTAATGAAATACAGGTTGTGTCCCAAGTAGCACCCTATTCTCTATATAGTGCACTACTTTTCACTAGATTCCTATGGACCCTGGGAAAAGTAGTGCACTATAAAGAGAATAGGATGCCATTTTGGGCACATTCTCAATATCTACAGATTATACAACCATAAAAAAGAGGACTGAACTCCTCGACCTTGGAGAAGTCCTTCACGAAAAGTTACAAAAGGCTCAAAGAAAAACATCTATTAGTAAAAGGTTTAGTATTAGAGAGATGCTGAATGCCTGTTGGCCACAGCCTGGCAGTTAATCAACGATCATCAAAAGACTCAAACTGTTATATTAGTATTGTTAAAACATAATTAACAAAAATACTGTAGTAAAATCCAGTCTCTATTCAAAAATACTGTAGTAAAATCGAGTCTATTCAAAAATACTGTAGTAAAATCGAGTCTATTCAAAAATACTGTAGTAAAATCGAGTCTCTATTCAAAAATACTGTAGTAAAGTCTAGTCTCTATTCAAAAATACTGTAGTAAAATCGAGTCTCTATTCAAAAATACTGTAGTAAAATCGAGTCTATTCAAAAATACTGTAGTAAAATCGAGTCTCTATTCAAAAATACTGTAGTAAAGTCTAGTCTCTATTCAAAAATACTGTAGTAAAATCGAGTCTCTATTCAAAAATACTGTAGTAAAGTCTAGTCTCTATTCAAAAATACTGTAGTAAAATCGAGTCTCTATTCAAAAATACTGTAGTAAAGTCTAGTCTCTATTCAAAAATACTGTAGTAAAATCGAGTCTCTATTCAAAAATACTGTAGTAAAATCGAGTCTCTATTCAAAAATACTGTAGTAAAATCGAGTCTCTATTAAAAAATACTGTAGTAAAGTCTAGTCTCTATTCAAAAATACTGTAGTAAAATCTAGTCTCTACTCAAAAAGTACTGTAGTAAAATCCAGTCTCTATTCAAAAATACTGATTGAAATGTACATGATCCAGCAATATAACAAGAATGAACAGGAACTGTAACACAAAACGTAACATTTGCATCCCGTTTGTTGGCTTGATCTGATCTGTAGAGGATTTTTCTCTCCATTATGGTTCTGTGGTTCTATGATTCCATGGCTCCGTGGTTCTATAGTCTATTACTGTTCTGTGGTTCTAGTACACTGGGGTGGCGTTGCGGATCCCACAGCAGAGAACCATGGTGAAGATCATCTCAAAGATCTACAGAGGAAGAAGAAGAGAATGGCCTTTAATCAAGACTTCAACATCTGTCTGCACTCAGTCAGGACAGCAGAGGTGCAGACAGTAACGGTCACAGGCTTCCAAAGTAGCGTGGTGGATTATAGAATATAATATAACAGAAAAGTAATCCAACTGCGGTCCAGGACCGTCTCCACACTCACCATAATGACAGCGACCACCAGGGCAGCAAGACCAATCAGGCAGAGCTTCTCAGAGAACAGATCCTTCAGCTTCAGATGACAGCTCTAGTGGGAGGGGATAAGAACCAACACTTAAACAGATGACAGCTCTAGTGGGAGGGGATAAGAACCAACACTTAAACAGATGACAGCTCTAGTGGGAGGGGATAAGAACCAACACTTAAACTGATGACAGCTCTAGTGGGAGGGGATGAGAACCAACACTTAAACAGATGACAGCTCTAGTGGGAGGGGATGAGAACCAACACTTAAACAGATGACAGCTCTAGTGGGAGGGGATGAGAACCAACACTTAAACTGATGACAGCTCTAGTGGGAGGGGATGAGAACCAACACTTAAACTGATGGCAGCTCTAGTGGGAGGGGATAAGAACCAACACTTAAACTGATCACAGCTCTAGTGGGAGGGGATGAGAACCAACACTTAAACTGATGACAGCTCTAGTGGGAGGGGATGAGAACCAACACTTAAACTAATGACAGCTCTAGTGGGAGGGGATGAGAACCAACACTTAAACTGACCACAGCTCTAGTGGGAGGGGATGAGAACCAACACTTAAACTGATGACAGCTCTAGTGGGAGGGGATGAGAACCAACACTTAAACTGACCACAGCTCTAGTGGGAGGGGATGAGAACCAACACTTAAACTGATGGCAGCTCTAGTGGGAGGGGATGAGAACCAACACTTAAACTGATGACAGCTCTAGTGGGAGGGGATGAGAACCAACACTTAAACTGATGGCAGCTCTAGTGGGAGGGGATGAGAACCAACACTTAAACTGATGACAGCTCTAGTGGGAGGGGATGAGAACCAACACTTAAACAGATGACAGCTCTAGTGGGAGGGGATGAGAACCAACACTTAAACTGACCACAGCTCTAGTGGGAGGGGATGAGAACCAACACTTAAACTGATGGCAGCTCTAGTGGGAGGGGATGAGAACCAACACTTAAACTGACCACAGCTCTAGTGGGAGGGGATGAGAACCAACACTTAAACTGATGACAGCTCTAGTGGGAGGGGATGAGAACCAACACTTAAACTGATGACAGCTCTAGTGGGAGGGGATGAGAACCAACACTTAAACTGACCACAGCTCTAGTGGGAGGGGATGAGAACCAACACTTAAACTGATGGCAGCTCTAGTGGGAGGGGATGAGAACCAACACTTAAACTGATGACAGCTCTAGTGGGAGGGGATGAGAACCAACACTTAAACTGATGGCAGCTCTAGTGGGAGGGGATGAGAACCAACACTTAAACTGATGACAGCTCTAGTGGGAGGGGATGAGAACCAACACTTAAACTGATGACAGCACTAGTGGGAGGGGATGAGAACCAACACTTAAACTGATGGCAGCTCTAGTGGGAGGGGATGAGAACCAACACTTAAACTGTTGTTTTCCCTCCTGTCATTTAAATGTGCTGTGTAAAGATTTTATTAAAATAGTACATAGAGATTTTACAGTAATGAAGAGGATTCCATCCCAGGAGAGAAAGCTGTTTTTGGGCCGGCAATGTTTTAAACATCCGTTTGAAATATTTAACCAAATATCAAAACATTGGAAAGGGAAGGGAAAGCATTATACGTAGTTAGTTGCACAACTGAATGCGTTCAACCTAACTGTGTCTTCTGTATTTAACCCCAGTGAATCATTGGACCTGGGAAACAACACGATGTGTGAACTGTACCTGAGCTTTCAACAGGGTCTTCTTGGGACACAGGGCTCCGGCTACTTGTAAGAATAAGGGGGACTCATCTCCTTTCCCACAGCAGTCCAGCTGAGGAGACAGATAGAGACAACTGGTCAGTCACGCCATTGATTGATTGATTGATATATTGATTGACATTTCTCTCCCCCAGCCCTCCCTCAGTTCTACAGAACCATCACAGTACAACTATAACATTGAGGTGAATACATTTTATATAGGTATTGTTCCAAAAATAAGACCATGGTTATCATTAAATAACTCTGAAATAAGGTGTGCATATTTTTCCCTCAACAATAACAGATACATTTTCAATATTGGCTGCGTTTACACATGCAGCCCAATTCTGATATTTTTTTCCACTAATTGGTATTTGGACCAATCACATCAGATCTTTTCAGTTGAGCTCTTTTTCAGAGCTGATCTGATTGGTCAAAAGACCAATTAATGTAAAAAAGATCAGAATTGTGCTGCCTGTGTAAACGCAACCAATTGTGATCACAGGATCTACAAGAATAGCTACTGCTTTATCCATTTAACAGATTGATATTACAGTTTTTTACAATCACTTTGTTACTATTTTCAGAACCTTGATGTCATTTTTCACAACTCTAGACACAAAACTCACAACCAATGATCAAAATGCACATTTTTCAAAACTCTAACCCTTTTCTCAATTGCTTGGATACAAAACACATAAAACTTAGATCATTTGTTCATTCAACAAAAATCACCTGTTCAATATGACACAACTTAACATCAAAGTACTACTATTTCAAAAGGCAATTCACACATTACATTTCAAATGAGTGTCTATTCATTTCCTTACAATGATCTAACTATCAATTGATACAACTGCTCAAAATGATAAGTAACTGTAGCATTACTCTTAATGCATAGTTGTATGGAAACAGACAAACAATCTTCCGTGTTTACAGTAAATCATGAAAGTTTCAAGATAACGAGATTAATTGTCACCAATTAGCGTGGAGCATGAACCAATTAGACTACAATATCCATGGATGTAGCCTAATATTTTATCATAATGCTTCATCAGACACTGTGTCTATGGTCCAAAATACTGTACCACCTTTTCAGACTATTTACAGTATTGACAGTACTGCACTGTATAGATGCAGGCCCTTGTAATTGCTTGTCCAATTCTGCCAACTCGTTACTGATGATTGAGTGCACATTGTGGAATATAAAGAGTTGATTGGGATCCAATTGCAAGAGCATAGTGATACGTAACATGGAGCCAGCAGGTGATCCAGGTCACAATGGAGGTCAAGCAGTGGTGGGAGGAAGACGAGGAAGACGTGTTGGTCAAAGGAATGGCAGGGGACAGGCACCCCTTCTGAGAGGTGGTCGTGGGCCTCGTTTGAGAGGTGTGGGGAAACGTGGTAGAGGACAGGCACCCCTTCTGAGAGGTGGTCGTGGGCCTCGTTTGAGAGGTGTGGGGGAACGTGGTAGAGGACAAGGCCACGGACCAAGACAGCGGCAGCAACAGCATAGAGTGTCCAATGAAATTCGGGCAATAGTTGTAGACCATGTCATAAATCATGGCATGACAATGACTGAGGCGGCTACAATGATACAACCAAACCTCAGAAGGTCAACCGTGGCCTCAATAATCAGAACTTTTCAGAAGTTATCAGCATGCACTAAACATTATGCTACTCTCAATTGTCAAATGACTGCATACCAATGTGTATCACAGAATAGGTGATGTGACCAAGTGTCTTCTTACTCTAATGTTCCCTGTAGAATTGTGACCAGGCCAAATAGTGGAGGCAGAGGCAAGATTCTAACTGACCAACAAGAGCAGGCTGTGGTCCATTTGGTTCGGGACAGAAATGATATTCACCTTACAGACATTCGCCAGCATATCTTGGATAATGAAGACATGTTCAACAATGTGGGATCCATAAGTTTTCCGACTATTGCACGCATACTGAAAAGGCACCACGTATCTATAAAACAACTATACCGTGTGCCTTTCGAAAGAAATGCAGACAAAGTGAAGCAAATGAGGACTGAGTATGTTCAGGTAAGTTCAGTTTCAAGATGGCTGTTGTAAAAACATTCCCAAAAATTCTACATTGCACAGTAATCTCTAAATCTCTTTCCAAAATGTATTTTTAGAGGGTGATGGAGCTGGATGCTGATGACGACCATCACAAATTCATATATTTGGATGAGGCAGGTTTTAATCTGGCCAAGACAAGGAGGAGAGGTCGGAATTTCATTGGCCAGCGGGCAACCATCCAAGTACCTGGACAACATGGGGCCAACATTACCATGTGTGCGGCTATATCAGAAGATGGTGTGGTGGGACGCAGACCTCATATTGGACCATATAATGCAGCTCTCCTTGTCACCTGTCTTGATGAGCTCGATCAGGTTTGTAGAGCTGAAGGTGTGACCTATGTCATTGTGTGGGACAATGTCAGGTTCCATCATGCTCATGTGGTGCAAGCATGGTTTCAGGCCCATGCACAATTTACCACCCTGTATTTACCCCCATACTCTCCCTTCCTTAACCCGATTGAGGAATTTTTCTCCGCATGGAGTTGGAAGGTTCATGATAGGCGCCCTCATGAACAAGTCACTCTTCTCCAGGCCATGGATGACGCCTGCAATGACATCACAGCAGACCAGTGTCAGGCCTGGATTCGCCATGCCCGAAGGTTTTTTCCAAGATGTTTGGCTAATGAAAACATCCTTTGTGATGTAGATGAGAACCTGTGGCCAAATCCACAACACAGAGTTGATGACAATGTAGAAGTACAGTAACCACTCCTGTTTTGTTTCTTACAGTACAAGCAAGCAAGTTGAGGAACACTGCATTTGATGTTTTACAGTACTGTCTTTTCTTTTCTATTTCATAGCTAATTATTTTTTATTTGATTCAAATAAACCTATGTTGTGATTGTACTGTAGTGTTTTGCATCAATATATTACAAATTTTGTTCAATGATCCAACTGTGTCTGTAGTATTCTCTCTACTACTGCAGTACTTTTACAGAGATGTATTTACTGTACATGTAGTACCATAATGAAACCTGTATCACCTATTTTGTTCTACAATATTTAATGATTGTACGAACAATGACACAGTGAAACTATGGGTTGCTTGTGTGTGGGTGATCTATAGTTATGTTTCAATGGTATTTCACAGTAAATGTGTTTTTTGAACCAATGATTGTGTAAGATGTCTTTAAAGATGTGAATGCACAATGCAATGTTTTGAACATTAGACAGCCTGTGTTACAAGTGATAACCGTTTTGAGTTTTGTGTCTAGAGTTTTGAAAAATGACATCAAGGTTCTGAAAATAGTAGCAAAGTGATTGTAAAAAACTGTATGATGAAATAACCCAGAGTGGTGACGCACCGTCTCATGGAACACCTCCAGGACTTTGATGGCAGCTGTTTTGGTGGAAGAGTCTACGACATCCACTGACTTGATGTACGCCGCATCATAGAAGTGAATCATCTCCTTGGAGATCTGGAACGAACAGAGATAGCAGAGTTGGTAGAGCCTGTGTGTGTGTGTGTGTGTGTGTGTGTGTGTGTGTGTGTGTGTGTGTGTGTGTGTGTGTGTGTGTGTGTGTGTGTGTGTGTGTGTGTGTGTATGTGTGTATGTGTGTGTCTCTGTGTGTGTGTGTGTGTGTGTGTGTGTGTGTGTGTGTGTGTGTGTGCGTGTGCGTGTTTGTGCGTGCGTGCGTGTGCGTCTTACTGTGTCTCGGTTACTGAATCCCCAAATCCCAGCAGCCACCTCACAGGCGAAGAGACACACCAACATGAAGAAGAACTGAAAGAGAGAAGAGATTAATTTGTCAAGCTTTTTCAAATGGGGATAAATGTTACCTCAGGGCTTTACTTTACTGAAGGCCAAAACAAAAATGGAGAGAGAGAGAGAGAGAGAGAGAGAGAGAGAGAGAGAGAGAGAGATTGACCTCTCAGCTTCTCTAGCAAATCTAACAGAAAACCAAAGAAAATTAACAACAAATTTGAATGGTTTGATGAAGAATGCAAAACCTAAGAAAGAAATGGAGAAACCTGTCCAGAGCTGGAAGGCTTGTTACTGAGAGATGAGCCCAGAGAGTAGAAAGGCTGTGTTACTTTCCTGTGTGTTGAATGGCTGAGTTACTGAGAATGAGAGCTGTAGGTCTGTGTTACTGAGAGAGAGCTCTATAGGGCTGTGTTACTGAGAGAGAGCTCTATAGGGCTGTGCTACTGAGAGAGAGCTCTATAGGGCTGTGTTACTGAGAGAGAGCTCTATAGGGCTGTGCAACTGAGAGAGAGCTCTATAGGGCTGTGCTACTGAGAGAGAGCTCTATAGGGCTGTGCTACTGAGAGAGAGCTCTATAGGGCTGTGCTACTGAGAGAGAGCTCTATAGGGCTGTGCTACTGAGAGAGAGCTCTATAGGGCTGTGCTACTGAGAGAGAGCTCTATAGGGCTGTGCTACTGAGAGAGAGCTCTATAGGGCTGTGCTACTGAGAGAGAGCTCTATAGGGCTGTGTTACTGAGAGAGAGCTCTGTAGGGCTGTGTTACTGAGAGAGAGCTCTATAGGGCCGTGCTACTCTCCAATGTTGAGCGGTATGCCCTGAGAGACATGCAGGGTGTCCTGCTGCCCTGTAGTGGTCACTCACTCACCGTTCCAAGGAGACACTGAGATTCCTGGATGGCACCATAGCAACCAAGGAACCCTACAAACATCATCACAGCTCCCACTGCTATCAGGATGTAAACGCCTAGAGAAGAAGACACAACTCCATTGGTCCCACAGTGAAAAAGATTAAATTCACTACCTTTATTCATCTGCTTGCTCTACCCTCATATTTACATTGAAGTGGTTTGCCATGTTATTTTCAGGACATCCAGCGCTACAAGTAGAACACAAAACTATTTGACATAAACAGTTGCATTCATGACAATAAATCAATAAACAAATAAGGTCCGCCAAAAAAAACCTGATAAAAAATCTAATCTAATCAAGTAAAATGTTATTGGTTGCATACACATATAGTATTTACAGATAGTATTGGTTGCATACACATATAGTATTTACAGATGGTATTGGTTGCATACACATATAGTATTTACAGATGGTATTGGTTGCATACACATATAGTATTTACAGATGGTATTGGTTGCATACACATATAGTATTTACAGATGGTATTGGTTGCATACACAAATAGTATTTACAGATGTTATTGGTTGCATACACATATAGTATTTACAGATGGTATTGGTTGCATACACATATAGTATTTACAGATGTTATTGAAATATCACATTTACATAAGTATTCAGACCCTTTACTAAGTACTTTGTTAAAGCACCTTTGTCAGCGATTACAGCCTTGGTACACCTGTATTTGGGGAGTTTCTCCCATTCTTCTCTGCAGATCCCCTCAAGCTCTGTCAGGTTGGATGTGGAGCATCGCTGCACAGCTATTTTCAGGTCTCTCCAGAGATGTTTGATCGGGTTCAAGTCCAGGCTCTGGCTGGGCCACTCAAGGACATTCAGAGACTTGTCCCGAAGCCACACCTGTGTTGTCTTGGCTGTGTGCTTAGTGTCGTTGCCCTGTTGGAAGGTAAACCTTCGCCCCAGTCTGAGGTCCTGAGCGCTCTGGAGCAGGTTTCCATCAAGGATCTCTCTGTACTTTGCTGCGTTCATCTTTTCTTCCTGACTAGTCTCCCAGTCCCTGCTGCTGAAAAACATCCCCACAGTATGATGCTGCCACCACCATGCTTCACTGTAGGGATGGTGCCAGGTTTCCTCCAAATGTGACGCTTGCCATTCAGACCAAAGAGTTCAATCTTGGTTTCATCAGACCAGAGGATCTTGTTTCTCATGGTCTGAGAGTCTTTAGGTGCCTTTTGGCAAACTCCAAGCGGGCTGTTATGTGCCTTTTATTGGGGAGTGGCTTCCGTCTGGCCACTCTACCATAAAGGCCTAATTGGTGGAGTGCTACAGAGATGGTTGTCCTTCTGGAAGGTTCTCCCATCTCCATAGAGGAATTCTAGAGCTCTGTCAGAGTGATGACCATCGGGTTCTTGGTCACCTTCCTGATCAAGGCCCTTCTCCCCTGATTCAGATGGGTTGGGTTAAATGCAGAAGACACATTTCAGTTGAATGCATTCAGTTGTACAGTAACTGACTAGTATCTCCCCTCCCTTTCCCTTTTACGATTGGTCAGTTTGTCCGGGCGGCCAGCTCTAGGAAGAGTCTTGGTGGTTCCAAACGTCCTCCATTCCTCCATAAGAATGATGGAGGTCGCTGTGTTCTTGGGGACCTTCAATGCTGTAGACATTTTTTGGCACCCTTCCCCAGATCTGTGCCTGGACACAATCCTGTCTCGGAGCTCTACGGACAATTCCTTCAACCTCATGGCTTGGTTTTATCTCTGACATGTCCTGTCAACTGTGGGACCCTTATATAGACTGGTGTGTGCCTTTCCAAATCAGCTAAATTTCGAGACTCATTACAAAGGGTCTGAATGTTTATGTTAATAAGGTATTTATGCATTTTGCTGGCAGTCTCTACGGGGGTGCCACAGGGTTCAATTCTTGGGTCAACCCTATTCTCTATATACATCAATGATGTCACTCTCACTGCTGGTGACTCTCTGATCCATCTCTACGCAGACGACACCATTCTGTATACATCTGGCCCCTCTTTGGACACTTTGGACAAGTTTCAATGCCATACAAAACTCCTTCCATGGCCTCCAACTGCTCTTAAATGCTAGTAAGACTAAATGCATGCTTTTCAATTGAACGCTGCCTGCACCCGCCCACCAGTCTATCATCACTACTCTCGACGGGTCTGACTTAGAATACGTGGACACCTACAAATACCTAGGTGTCTGGTTAGACTGTAAACTCAACTTCCAGACTCACATTAACCATCTCCAATCCAAAATTAAATCTAGAATCGGCTTCCTATTTCGCAACAAAGCCTCCTTCACTCATGCTGCCAAACATGCCCTTGTAAAACTGACTATCCTACCGATCCTTGACTTCGGCGATGTCATTTACAAAATAGCCTCCAACACTCTACTCAGCAAATTGGATGTAATCTATCACAGTGCCATCTGTTTTGTTACCAAAGCCCCATATACTACCCACCACTGCGACCTGTATTCTCTCGTTGGCTGGCCCTGACTACATATTTGTCACCAAACCCACTGGCTCCAGGTCATCTATAAGTCTTTATTAGGTAAATCCCCGCCCTATCTCAGCTCGCTGGTCACCGTAGCAACACCCACCCGTAGCATGCGCTCCAGCAGGTATATTTCACTGGCCACCCCCAAAGCCAACACCTCCTTTGGCCGCCGTTCCTTCCAGTTCTCTGCTGCCAATGACTGGAACGAATTGCAAAAATACTTGAAGCTAGAGGTTCCTATCTCCCTCACTAACTTTAAGCATCAGCTGTCAGAGCTGCTTATCGATCACTGCACCTGTATATAGCCCTTCTGTAAATAGCCCACACTACTACCTCATCCCCATATTTATTTTTTACTTCCGCTCATTTTGCACTCCAGTATCTCTATTTGCACATCATCATTTGCACATTCCATCATTCCAGTGTTAATGATGATAATCTGTAATTTATTTCACCACTATGGCCTATTTATTGTCCTACCTTCCTAACCTTACTGCATTTTGCACTACATTTGCACTCTGTATATAGATTCTCTATTGTGTTATTGACTGTACGTTTGTTTACTGTGTAACTCTGTATTGTTTTTGTCGCACTGCCTTGCTTTGTCTTGACCAGGTCGCAGTTGTAAATGAGAACTAGTTCTCAACTGACCTACCTGGTTAAATAAAGGTGAAATAATAATACATTTGCAAACATTTCTAAAAAACTATATTTGCTTTGTCATTATGGGGTATTGTGTGTAGATTACCGAGGATTTCTTTGTAACATAACAAAATGTGGAAAATGCCAAGGAGTCTGAATACTTTCCGAAGGCACTGTATATGTGTGATGGGATGTACAGACATTATGGACAGTATGTGGATAGAATATGTAGTATATCTGTAGAATACTTAGAATAGAACAGGATATGTACAGCAATAGTTGAGTAGGGTGGCCTTGACTAGAATATAGTATATACATATGAAATGAGTACAACAGTATGTAAACATTGTTAAAGTGACCAGTTTTCCATTATTACTGTGACCAGTGATTCCATGTCTATGTACACAGGTCAGCAGCCTCTAAGGTGCAGGGTTGAGTAACCGGTTGGTAGCTGGCACTGGCTAGTGACAGTGACAAACGTTGGGGAAATTCCCTTTAAAAGGCGCATTGTCTGCAGTCTAGTGTGCTGCTCTTTAAACACATTGGATTGAAGCTTGGTTTATGTGGGAAACACCACCAGGTGGCAGTATGATAAGTCTGTATGATAACCCCCACAGAACTATCGTAATGGAATTCTTGGTCTTTTTCCTGGTGGCTTCCCTTTCCAGCCATGTGAGACTAAGATGGTATCCTGTAACATCCTGTTACTGGGACAGGAAGTCTTCCCAGATCCATCCTGACTGAGGGGAGAAGGCAGCACACACTGACCCAGCCAGGAAATGCCTCTCTCCACTCTCCCCACAAACGATACGGTTTCATATTTTCCCCAAAATCTACCAATTCTCCTTCCCTAGAAAACTGAAAGCCCTTCCAAAGGCATCACGGTATTCCCATTCAAACCGGAAAAATTTAAAGCCTATAATAGTCTACTTGCGAAAAACATGGTCCTCTGTAGTTCAGTTAGTAGAACATGGTCCTCTGTAGTTCAGTTAGTAGAACATGGTCCTCTGTAGTTCAGTTAGTAGAACATGGTCCTCTGTAGTTTAGTTTGAGCAGGTCCTCTGTAGTTC
Source organism: Thymallus thymallus (assembly GCA_023634145.1). Classification (NCBI taxonomy): domain Eukaryota; kingdom Metazoa; phylum Chordata; class Actinopteri; order Salmoniformes; family Salmonidae; genus Thymallus; species Thymallus thymallus. The sequence continues at coordinate 43,243,360 of CM042413.1, forward strand.
AGTTAGTAGAACATGGTCCTCTGTAGTTCAGTTAGTAGAACATGGTCCTCTGTAGTTCAGTTAGTAGAACATGGTCCTCTGTAGTTCAGTTAGTATAACATGGTCCTCTGTAGTTTAGTTTGAGCAGGTCCTCTGTAGTTCAGTTAGTAGAACATGGTCCTCTGTAGTGCAGTTAGTAGAACATGGTCCTCTGTAGTTCATTTAGTAGAACATGGTCCTCTGTAGTTTAGTTTGAGCAGGTCCTCTGTAGTTCAGTTAGTAGAACATGGTATTCTGTAGTTTAGTTTGAGCAGGTCCTCTGTAGTTCAGTTAGTAGAACATGGTCCTCTGTAGTTCAGTTAGTAGAACATGGTCCTCTGTAGTTCAGTTAGTAGAACATGGTCCTCTGTAGTTTAGTTTGAGCAGGTCCTCTGTAGTTCAGTTAGTAGAACATGGTCCTCTGTAGTTCAGTTAGTAGAACATGGTCCTCTGTAGTTCAGTTAGTAGAACATGGTCCTCTGTAGTTCAGTTAGTAGAACATGGTCCTCTGTAGTTCAGTTAGTAGAACATGGTCCTCTGTAGTTCAGTTAGTAGAACATGGTCCTCTGTAGTTCAGTTAGTAGAACATGGTCCTCTGTAGTTCAGTTAGTAGAACATGGTCCTCTGTAGTTCAGTTAGTATAACATGGTCCTCTGTAGTTCAGTTAGTAGAACATGGCTTTTGCAATGGATCAGCATAATGGATATGATTCCCAGGACCAACCATATGTAATTCAAGCACGCACGCAAGCCTGCACGCATACACACACACTGGCAGCGACCCGGACACAGGCAGGAAATGCCTCCCTCCACTCTCCCCACAAACGTCCTCCCTTGGTACCCTCAGAACTTCAACCCCCATAGTGCTGCAGGAAACAGGGGGACCAGACTTCCTTCACAGCAAACCCTGAACAACCATGACGACCTCTTCATTTCCCTGCAGGGTAACTAACACACACCAGTCAGAGTGTGTAGCAGGGTGTAACAGGGTAACTAACACACACCAGTCAGAGTGTGTAGCAGGGTGTAACAGGGTAACTAACACACACTAGTCAGAGTGTGTAGCAGGGTGTAACAGGGTAACTAACACACACCAGTCAGAGTGTGTAGCAGGGTGTAACAGGGTAACTAACACACACCAATAGATCAAATCAAATTGTATTTGTCACATTTACAGATAACAACCGCTGTAGACCTTACAGTGATATGCTTACTAACAAGCCCTTAACCAACAATACAACAGGTGTAGACCTTACAGTGAAATGCTTACTAACAAGCCCTTAACCAACAATACAACAGGTGTAGACCTTACAGTGAAATGCTTACTAACAAGCCCTTAACCAACAATACAACAGGTGTAGACCTTACAGTGAAATGCTTACTAACAAGCCCTTAACCAACAATACAACAGGTGTAGACCTTACAGTGAAATGCTTACTAACAAGCCCTTAACCAACAATACAACAGGTGTAGACCTTACAGTGAAATGCTTACTAACAAGCCCTTAACCAACAATACAACAGGTGTAGACCTATATACAGGAAGTACCAGTACAGAGTCAATGTGAGGAGGCTATATACAGGTGGTACCAGTACAGAGTCAATGTGAGGAGGCTATATACAGGAAGTACCAGTACAGAGTCAATGTGAGGAGGCTATATACAGGAAGTACCAGTACAGAGTCAATGTGAGGAGGCTATATACAGGAAGTACCAGTACAGAGTCAATGTGAGGAGGCTATATACAGGTGGTACCAGTACAGAGTCAATGTGAGGAGGCTATATACAGGAAGTACCAGTACAGAGTCAATGTGAGGAGACTATATACAGGAAGTACCAGTACAGAGTCAATGTGAGGAGGCTATATACAGGAAGTACCAGTACAGAGTCAATGTGAGTAGACTATATACAGGACATACCAGTACAGAGTCAATGTGAGGAGGCTATATACAGGGGTACCAGTATAGAGTCAATGTGAGGAGGCTATATACAGGTGGTACCAGTACAGAGTCAATATGAGGAGGCTATATACAGGGGTACCAGTACAGAGTCAATGTTAGGAGGCTATATACAGGGGTACCAGTACAGAGTCAATGTGAGGAGGCTATATACAGGAAGTACCAGTACAGAGTCAATGTTAGGAGGCTATATACAGGGGTACCAGTACAGAGTCAATGTTAGGAGGCTATATACAGGGGTACCAGTACAGAGTCAATGTGAGGAGGCTATATACAGGAAGTACCAGTACAGAGTCAATGTGAGGAGGCTATATACAGGAAGTACCAGTACAGAGTCAATGTGAGGAGGCTATTTACAGGGGTACCAGTACAGAGTCAATGTGAGGAGGCTATATACAGGGGTACCAGTACAGAGTCAATGTGAGGAGGTTATATACAGGGGTACCAGTACAGAGTCAATGTGAGGAGGCTATATACAGGAAGTACCAGTACAGAGTCAATGTGAGGAGGCTATATACAGGAAGTACCAGTACAGAGTCAATGTTAGGAGGCTATATACAGGAAGTACCAGTACAGAGTCAATGTGAGGAGGCTATATACAGGGGTACCAGTACAGAGTCAATGTTAGGAGGCTATATACAGGAAGTACCAGTACAGAGTCAATGTTAGGAGGCTATATACAGGAAGTACCAGTACAGAGTCAATGTGAGGAGGCTATATACAGGAAGTACCAGTACAGAGTCAATGTGAGGAGGCTATATACAGGAAGTACCAGTACAGAGTCAATGTGAGGAGGTTATATACAGGGGTACCAGTACAGAGTCAATGTGAGGAGGCTATATACAGGAAGTACCAGTACAGAGTCAATGTGAGGAGGCTATATACAGGGGTACCAGTACAGAGTCAATGTGAGGAGACTATATACAGGAAGTACCAGTACAGAGTCAATGTTAGGAGGTTATATACAGGGGTACCAGTACAGAGTCAATGTTAGGAGGCTATATACAGGGGTACCAGTACAGAGTCAATGTGAGGAGGCTATATACAGGGGTACCAGTACAGAGTCAATGTTAGGAGGCTATATACAGGAAGTACCAGTACAGAGTCAATGTTAGGAGGCTATATACAGGAAGTACCAGTACAGAGTCAATGTGAGGAGGCTATATACAGGAAGTACCAGTACAGAGTCAATGTGAGGAGGCTATATACAGGAAGTACCAGTACAGAGTCAATGTGAGGAGGTTATATACAGGAAGTACCAGTACAGAGTCAATGTGAGGAGGCTATATACAGGAAGTACCAGTACAGAGTCAATGTGAGGAGGCTATATACAGGAAGTACCAGTACAGAGTCAATGTGAGGAGGCTATATACAGGAAGTACCAGTACAGAGTCAATGTGAGGAGGTTATATACAGGAAGTACCAGTACAGAGTCAATGTGAGGAGACTATATACAGGAAGTACCAGTACAGAGTCAAAGATAGGAGGTTATATACAGGGGTACCAGTACAGAGTCAATGTGAGGAGGTTATATACAGGAAGTACCAGTACAGAGTCAATGTTTGGGGGTACAGGTTAGTCGAGGTAATATGTACATGTAGGTAGAGGTTAAGTGACTATGTATAGATAATAAACAGAGAGTAGCAGCAGCGTAAAAACAAGGGGGAATATAGGTGTTGGCTCAGGTTTTCTGGGTCTCTGTGTTTCTGGTTGGACAGGTTTCTCCATTTCTTTCTTAGCTTTTTTCATTCTTCATCAAACCATTCATCATTGTTGTTAATTTTCTTTAGTTTTCTGTTTGAAATGTTTATATCTGATAGAGAAGCTGAGAGGTCAAATATACTGTTGAGGTTTCTCTCTCTCTCTCTCTCTCTCTCTCTCTCTCTCTCTCTACCCACTAGTCTGTCATCCCACTAGTCTGTCATCTTTAATCATCAGTGGCACCCTATCCACCCACTAGTCTGTCACAGAATCAACTACAGAGCCCGACTACAGTGTGAACTTCAGAGTCTGACTACAGAATCAACTACAATCATCAGTTTCCTCTGGGTGGGCGTACTGCACCGCTGTACCCCTCCAATCACCAGTTTGCCTGGTTGGGTTGGGCTGGGTTGGGCTGTTCCCTGCTATAAAAGCATGGTGTCCACCAGGAGTTTGACCCTCTCTGTATACTTAACTGAGATAAGTATGGGAGTGGAGAAGGCCAAATGTGAATGAATGGGTGCTGTATTTTGCTACCACAACAAACAGAATAGCCTAAAGCCTAAACGCGGACCTGTGAACCCTAAAGCTTATAGAGACGTATGTAATGGGGGAAATAGTACAGTAACCCTTAACTGTACAGGAATAATACAGTAACCCTTAACTCAGCAGCAATAATACAGTATGCCCTTAACTGTACAGGAATAATACAGTAACCCTTAACTCTACAGGAATAATACAGTAACCCTTAACTGTACAGGAATAATACAGTAACCCTTAACTCAGCAGCAATAATACAGTAACCCTTAACTCTACAGGAATAATACAGTAACCCTTAACTCTACAGGAATAATACAGTAACCCTTAAATCAGCAGCAATAATACAGCAACCCTTAACTCAGCAGAAATATTACAGTAACCCTCAACTCAGCAGGAATAATACAGTAACCCTTAACTCAGCAGAAATAATACAGTAACCCTTAACTCAGCAGGAATAATACAGTAATCCTTAACTCTCCAGGAATAATACAGTAACCCTTAACTCAGCAGCAATAATACAGTAACCCTTAACTCAGCAGGAATATTACAGTAATCCTTAACTCAGCAGGAATAATACAGTAACCCTTAACTCAGCAGAAATAATACAGTAACCCTTAACTCAGCAGAAATAATACAGTAACCCTTAACTCAGCAGGAATAATACAGTAATCCTTAACTCTCCAGGAATAATACAGTAACCCTTAACTGTACAGGAATAATACAGTAACCCTTAACTCTGCAGGAATAATACAGTAACCCTTAACTCAGCAGGAATAATACAGTAATCCTTAACTCAGCAGGAATAATACAGTAAACCTTTACTCTACAGGAATAATACAGTAACCCTTAACTCTACTGGAATAATACAGTAATCCTTAACTCTACAGGAATAATACAGTAATCCTTAGCTCTACTGGAATAATACAGTAATCCTTAACTCTACAGGATTAATACAGTAACCCTTAACTCTACAGGAACAATACAGTAATCCTTAACTATACAGGAATAATATAGTAACCCTTAACTCAGCAGGAATAATACAGTAATCCTTAACTCAGCAGGAATAATACAGTAACCCTTAACTCTACAGGAACAATACAATAACCCTTAACACACCCAAAGACACCCAGCCGACCAACGTTGGGATTTCCAGCATTATAGTAAAAATTGGGAAATTATATTATTTTATACTAATACAATTGCTCAGAGAAAGAGATTTTGTCTAACAAGTGATATATATATATATATATATATATATTTTATTTTTTTTTTGTTGTCAAAATTATTGAAAGCCCTGTTTTCAGTACCATTCAATACCTCATCTGGTGAGGATAACGTCACTGAGCCTTTTTCTAAAATGTTTTATGAGATTGGAGAACACATTGGGAGGGATCTTAGACCATTCCTCCATACAGAATCTTTCCAGATCCTTCTGTGCTTATGGACGGCACTCTTCAATTCAAACCATAGGTTTTCAAAGGGGTTCAAGTCCGGAGACTGAGACGGCCATTGCAAAATGTTGATTTTGTGGTCAATTAATAATTTCTTTGTGGATGTTGATGTGTGCTTGAGGTTATTGTCTTGCTGGAAGATACACTTGCGGCTAAGTTTCAGCCTCCAGGCAGAGACAACCAGGTTTTTGGCTAACACGTCCTGGTAAAGTTCATGATGTCGTTGATCTTAACAAGGGCCCCAGGACCAATGGAAGCAAAATAGCCCCATATCATCAGAGATCCAGCACCATATTTGACAGTAGGTATTGGGTTCTTTTCTGCATATGATTCCTCATTTCGACTCCAAACCCACCACTGGTGTTAATGACTTAAGAGCTCTATGTTTCATGTCATCTGACCAGATCACCGGTTCCAATGCCGTTCAGCAAACTCCAGGTGTTTACCTTTGTTGGATGACATGAAGATAGAGCTCTTTGGCCACGCCCACCAGTGGTGGGTTTGGCGTCTAAATGAAATTGCATGAGCAGAAAATAAGCCCATATGTTCGTGGGGTTCCTTTATGAAGGTCAGTCGGGAGAGACAAGCCTTATTACACTGTGCTCTCAGGACTCTGTCTGCTGTCAGAGGTGTCAGAATAGCAGTAACATTACAGTAACAAAACGCTGTGATTGCTACCATCCCATCACCACTTAGAGAGAAAGGAGCCACTCTAGGGCCCGGCGGATCTACGCAGGTCCTGTTCCCTTTCCTGGTTCTTGGCTGCTTGCCTCTATAGCTATTTCTGGGTCCTCACCAGATCCCCCTGTCTGAAAAGCAGAAAGCAGATCTTTGTGGGGGAGCTCAGCTTGCCTAGCATAGGCTCTCTAATAACAGCAACTTCCTGTTGTGTGTAGGAGGAGAGGTGGGGTGAGGAGAGGTTGAGGGGGGTGAGGGCGTGAGATTAATGACAGGTGGGGGAAGAAATATACCCAGGAAGGGGAGAGCAGGAAGGGGGGGGGGGTCTGTAGTTATAGTGCTCCTATCTGTAAGACTCCTTGTATTAAAGCATCTGCTAAGTGGGATGTATTATTATACAGGGTGAGGGGAAGGGAGGGGAGGGAGCTACAGGAAGTTGTATCTCATTCCCCTCCCACATGGCAGAGGTTGTGGATTCAATTCCTGCAGGGATCATGGTTACTTACTGATATAGAAGGTGCTTGGAGCCTGCTGGCCTTCAAACTGTGTCATGAGGAGACTGCTGGTCTGGTTGTCATGACGAAGCCATAGAGCCACTCCCAAGATTACACCTCCAGCCAACTGTCATGGAGAGAGATATCTTCTGTCAGAAGTGGGCCCTGACACCGTTGCTCTAGAGCACACAAAGAATTTCACATACCTTGGCCTAAACATCAGAACCACAGGTAACTTCCACAAAGCTGTGAACGATCTGAGAGACAAGGCAAGAAGGACCTTCTATGCCATCAAAAGGAACATAACATTTGACATACAAATTAGGATCGGGCTAAAAATACTTTAATCAGTTATAGAACCCATTGCCCTTTATGGTTGTGAGGTCTGGGGTCCACTCACCAACCAAGAATTCACTAAATGGGACAAACACCAAATTGAGACACTGCAAGCAGAATTCTGCAAAAATATCCTTTGTGTACAACGAAAACCCCCAAACAATGCATGAGGAGCAGAGTTAGGACTACACCTGCTAATTATCAAAATCCAGAAAAGAGCTGTTAAATTCTACAATCACCTAAAAGGAAGCAATGCCCACACATTCCACCACAAAGCCTTCACCTACAGAGAGAAGAGTCCCAGAAGAATCAACCAAGAAACAGAGCCAACTGGAATGCTGTTTGGCCCTAAACAGAGAGTATACAGTGGCAGAACTGATAACTGATAACCCCAAATTAAGAACTATGTACAGACTCAGTGAGCATAGCCTTGCTATTGAGAAAGGCAGCCATAGGTTGCCCCCGACTATGCCACGATCTGGAACCGGCATGGCGAGGAGCTCCGGCTCTGGAGCATTGCAGAGACCGGCCTCGCACTAGGTACCGGCGCACAGGATGTCTGGCTGCCGGTTCCGGACTGGCCACCGGTGTGGAGAAGAGCTCCGGCTCTGGAGCCGTGGTGACAACCAGTCCCGGACTGGGCAGCGGCGCAAAGGAGGACTCCAGCCATGCAGCCGGGCTCTCTGCCGGTTCCGGACTGGACATCGGCGTGGTGAGGAGCTCCAGCTCTGGAGCATCACCCGGAGACCGGACTGGGCACTGGAGGGCTCCAGCCATGTAGCCGGGCTGGCCACCGGTTCCGGACTGGACACAGGCGTGGCGAGGAGCTCCGGCCCCGGCGTCGGATGTGACGCTGGCTCTGATGGCGGCTCCGGTCTCCAAAACGGACTCGATGGAGTTAACACCGCTGAACCCCCCTTCTGGAGACGTGTGATGCACCAAGTTCTGTCCGGACCCTGTCGTTGTGGACAGCACCGACCGTGGAGCTGGGTAGGCTGCCGGAGGCGCACCGGTGGTCTGGTGCGCGGAGCCAGCACGGGCCGTACCGGATTATGGAGGCGCACCGGTGGTCTGGTGCACCGAGCCGGCACGGTCCGTACCGGACTGTGGAGACGCACCGGTGGTCTGGTGCGTGAAGCCGGCACCGGCGTAGTCGGACTGGACACACGTACTGGAGCGCTGGTGCGATGAGCCAGCACGGGCGTCTCTGGCGGCATCGACACCTCCTCCCTCTCCTGTTCTTTGAAAAGAGATGACATCCGCTCCTTCACGAGTGCCAGTCTGGCCTTGAAGCTCTCCTCCTCCTCCATCCTCCTAATGAAGGGATCAGACTGGGCCGCGGGAGGAAGGGCCACCCAGGCTCTCCACCACTTTGCCTGTTCCTCCTTCGGCCGATCGAAGAACCGCTCCGGTATCTTCCGGTTCTCCGCCGTTGGAGACTGAAGTGGTGGCCGCTGTTCTGCATCCCGCACCCGAGGTAGCTCCTCCCACAATCCCCACGATTGAGGAGACAGGAACCTCTCTTCCTCTCGGAGCGGGGTGCTGGGGCGAAGTGACTCCTCTTCTGAATCGCATCCGGTGGCGTCTCCTCCCACAGCTCCCACGAGGACGAAGACATGAGCCTCACTCCTTCCTGCTCCCGTGGTTGTAGGGGCTCTGCCACGAGCCCCCACGATGGTCTCGACATGGGATATTCCTCCCATTCATCCGAACGACCCCAGATGCTCCCTACGACCAACGCCGGGGTCACCTCTGGGACTCGTCAAGTATCTTGCCCTTTAGGTCGCCTACGTTTCTTGCGTCGGCATTGGTGCTGCCCGGGCTCCTCCTCGAGGACCGGGGCGATGAAGCGGAGGTACTCCTCTTCTTACTCAAACTCCCTCGGTACGCAGAGTTCCTCTACCTTTCGCCGCTGCTGGTTCCCATAGTGGTGGATTATTCTGTCACGCGGCGTGTGAAGGGAACGAGGCGCAGAGCGATAGTTGCCACCAAACATGTTTATTCCCTTAAGCATAACAATAAACATAGAACCAAAAGGGTCGCCTGGTGAACTCTAGTGCACCCTGCAACAAACACAGGCACATGGACATATAATGATCCACAACGCAGGTGGAGATCAGCAAACAGGAATAGAATCCTCAATTAGAGACAAATAGAGACAACTGCCTCTAAATGGGGATCAACCAAAATACAACAGAGTTACCAAGAAAACTCTACTGTCAGGTCCTGACTGTGTTCTATCGACTCCATAGTGGAGTCAAGAGACCTGGTCTCAGTCAGAACCTGACAATTCCAAAACATTTCAAATACTAACACTATGCTAGATTGAGCTTGTCTGGTGCAATGAAACTAATAGAATAGTCCCAAAAGTGAAAACCCTGCACATCTGGAACTATGGGGACATTATAATTTGGTGGGTGCTAATATTAGTCCTATTTCACACATTATTATTCCATACACTCATCCCAACTCCCCCTGAGACACCCTCGGAGAGTGGGGTTACAGCCAGGGTCAGTTACTTGTCTGCCCGGGGATTTGACACTCTAACCGCTAGGCTACTTGCAGGTAGTATTTTAAAGTATTTTAAAGGTTTGAAATAGTATTTCAACCCAGGTCTGCTCCCCAGGTCTGTGTTGCCCTGCCTGGCACATCTGGTAACAACTGGAGGGATGCTTCCTACCACAACACACACACACACACACACACACACACACACACACACACACACACACACACACACACACACACACACACAAACAAACAAAATGTTGATCCTGTTAATCCTGTTGATCATGTTGATCCTGTTGATCCTGTTGATCCTGTTGATCCTGGGTAACCTGGGTAACCTGGGTAACCTGCCCATGGAAGTTTGTCTTTGCAGTTATTTTTATTTGTATTACTATTATTATTATTCATCTATCTCACACACACACAGGTGGGCTAATTAATATCAGATCTAAAAACTTTATATTACCCAATTATGTATATTAACCCTGGATTGCTTATGCTATATATTGGCCATTGAGAGGCTTTGAAGCCACCGGTTGGCCATATTGGCTCTCCCCAGTAGGAGCAGTCCTCCATAGGAATGAATGGAATGATACAGTATTTCAATTAAAAAGGACAAACAAACATGTATTTTTAGTCATCTCTAAAAAAATATAATTTAAGGGAAATGTTTTTATAAATGTGTTTCTTTTTTATTTATATGTTTAGCTCACATAATATAATTTAAAAGTATGCAATTAGGTGTCTGTAATAAAATAAATGTGTCAAAAACGAATGTAGACATTAATAAACTAATTTCTATAGCTTCCCCAAAATCTTTTACAACAGTGGAGAGTCTTCAACACAGCGCCCCCATTAGTTATCTAGTGTATACATACATCATTGACAGTACCTCGTCCACAACTGGCTTACTTTATTGAGCCACTAGAGTTTTCACACGATCATCAGCTAGACCACCAAAAGTAGTCCCGTGTAGCTCAGATGAACCTGATAGACCATGGCGCTTGCAACGCCAGGGTTGTGGGTTCATTTCCCACGGGGGACAAGTACGAAAAAAATTATGATCATATGAATTCTAACTCTTTTTATTTTTTATTTCACCTTTATTTAACCAGGTAGGTTTTATTTCACCTTTATTTAACCAGGTAGGTCAGTTGAGAACTAGTTCTCATTTACAACTGTGACCTGGCCAAGATAAAGCAAAGCAGTGCGACAAAAACAACACAGAGTTACACATGGGAGTAAACAAATGTACAGTCAATAACACAATAGAAAATCTATATACAGTGTGTGCAAATGTACTTAGATTAGGAAGGTAAGGCAATAAATAGGCCATAGTGGCGAAATAATTACGATGTAGCATTAACACTGGAGTGATAGATGATGCAGATGATGATGTGCAAATAGAGATACTGGAGTGCAAATGAGCAAAAATAACAATATGGGGATGAGGTAGTAGGGTGGGCTATTTACAGAAGGGCTATATACAGGTGCAGTGATCGATAAGCAGCTCTGACAGCTGATGCTTAAAGTTATTGAGGGAGATGGTAGTCTCCAGCTTCAATGATTTTTGTAATTCGTTCCAGTCATTGGCAGCAGAGAACCGGAAGGAATGGCGGCCCCCCATAAAAACTAAAAAACGAACTGTAAGTCGCTAGGGATAAGAGCTTCTGCTCAATTACGTAAAATGTAATTGAAAACAATATAAACAGTGTGTGAGATTATCATAGGATAGGCCTGTATCATAACAGTGTTGAATAGTAGCTCGCATCAGTACCTCAGTGATAATATCTGGTTACAGAGATTAAATAGAATTGAAGGTGTCAGAAATTCAGAATGACATGCACTTTTATCAACCATAAACTACAGACTGAAGAAATGTTATGATAATCACTTTAAAGTAGCATCATGAGAAATGAGATTTTAAAAAAGACTCACCCAGAAAACGAAATTAAAGAAAAAGAGCATGAATTTGATACACTTCATGCAGCCAACGACAGGCATGATGCTCGAATGTTCAGGTCCGTTAATTTAGATAAATAAATTATTAAAGTCTGTCTGATACCAGTGTTTATTAAAGTCTGTCTGATACCAGTGTGCCCAAGATTCTAAGAAGAAGGACCGTTCTAAGAACTCGAAGTCTGTGACAGAAATCTCGAGGTATGTTCACCCAGAATGCGTAGAAACTCCTCCTTTTACTAATGACCGTGTAAAGCCAGACTGGAAAGTGCCGCGGGTGGAATATAGGACCGATGAAAGAGAGCTTGTGGTTATTTCTATTCTTCTTCTTGTTTTATTTGTAATGTACATTTTTCTTCCTGTTTATTAGAAAATGTTTGTTCTCAGGGCACCATTTGGAATGAGACCCTGGTCTACCCTGAATAAATAAAAGTGAATACAAAATATACATCTTCATATGAATAAAAAGGAGCAAGTGTTTTTGTTATTGTTATTATTCCACTACAAACAAGTATTCAACAAGTTCCACCTAAACATTAAGATAACCTGCGTTCAAATGTCGAAATAATTAAATTAAAAAAAGAGAATAGTGATTTTTCCGCATATCTAGGCTTTGGGTCCTGGTCAAAGGTAGCGCACTAAATAGAGAATAGGGTTCCATTTAGGACTGAACCATAGTGTGACGTCATCGTAATGGACCTACATGTAGGGAACTACACATGCAGCAGAGGAACATGTAGGGAACTACACATGCAGCAGAGGAACATGTAGGGAACTACACATGCAGCAGAGGAACATGTAGGGAACTACACATGCAGCAGAGGAACATGTAGGGAACTACACATGCAGCAGAGGAACATGTAGGGAACTACACATGCAGCAACATCGCTCTCTGTTGGCAAAGCGCATAACAACACCATCATGTGCCTGGCTGCACTGAGGCAAACATGTCAGTGAATGTATGAACTCAGAAGACAGTTTCAACAAAACAATGGTCTGCCTGGGCATGCTCCATGTCATGGGAGATGGCCAGGTGAATGGTCTGCCTGGGCATGCTCCATGTCATGGGAGATGGCCAGGTGAATGGTTATTCTCAAACACTGCCTAACTAACTAACTAACTAACTAACTAACTAACTAACTAACTAACTAACTAACTAACTAACTAAAATGTAACTTACTGATATACAAGATTTGAACATGTAACTGTTTACTGATATGCAGTGTGTGAAATTAACATGTAGTTGTTTGGTTGGGTTACAGATTGGACTGGACACCTACTACTGGACAGCTGTGAATCACTTGTTTGTGTGGGGTAGCCTGGCTGTCTACTTTGCCATTCTATTCACTATGCACAGTGACGGCCTCTTCAGCATATTCCCCAGCCACTTCCCTTTCATTGGTAAGTCAATCAACCAATCACATGTATTTATAAAGCACATTTTACATCAGTGGTTTACAGTAACCTGTGTAATTAAGTGTTAAATCTTGAGTTCAATAATGATACATGAGATTAATGAGTCAAAGTGTATTTCTGTTGTGGGTTTCCAGGCACAGCCCGTAACTGCGTGCCTTTCTGCCTCCCTTCCTTCCTTTTCAGACTTCTTATGGTGTCACAGTTGACTGTTCGCTCTCCTGCAGGCTTGAACACGAGGGAATACCAGGCATTGATCCGCCAAATGCATACGTGAAAACAACAATTACCCGCTGAAGATTAACAGTCACAGACACCTGCGCGAATGGGAAAATGCGCGGCGCCTGATCTAGTTAGTAGGCTACCGGTTGCGGTCACTGTTTCGTTCAACGGAAAACTTGATTTTATTGTGTCGTTTTGGGGAGAAGTTAAGCGACAGTAGATACATGAGAGAAAGGATAGCAGTCTGAATAGCAAGCAGGAGGTGTCTCCGAGAGAGAGCTAGAGGAACTGATGCTGTGCTTTCAGGACCACGGAAAGCAGTCACACACCGCATTCACATTGCTGTCTATGAATGTCATTAACTGGATCCACCAAAACCACCACAACAGGAAGAGAGTCTTTGTTGGATTCAGATTAGAAATAAGGAACAACCCCCATTTTATCTTCTTCACGTTTCGGATTTAAACCACTGTCCAGTGTTTCGGATTTAAACCACCATGCAGTGTTTCGGATTTAAACCACCATCCAGTGTTTCGGATTTAAACCACCATGCAGTGTTTCGGATTTAAACCACCATCCAGTGTTTCGGATTTAAACCACCATCCAGTGTTTCGGATTTAAACCACCATCCAGTGTTTCGGATTTAAACCACCATCCAGTGTTTCGGATTTAAACCACCATCCAGTGTTTCGGATTTAAACCACTGTCCAGTGTTTCGGATTTAAACCACTGTCCAGTGTTTCGGGATTTAAACCACTGTCCAGTGTTTCGGATATAAACCACCATCCAGTGTTTCGGGATTTAAACCACCATCCAGTGTTTCGGATTGTACAGCTACCACATGACAGCTACCACATGACTTTTACAGACACAGTAAAAGTAGAGCGCTACAATAATCTGGCGGGAGAACAGCAAATCATTTGGGGTGAGCCTAGCTTTGACCACAGGGCTGGAGCAGGAGAGATATCATGTTTGTAATGAATGCCCTGCGCAGAGCTCTTCTCAAAGGGCGTGCACTCGAATGCGCAACGGCACTCTGGGGGAGCGGAGCTGAGGAGTTAAAGTCGGTCCCGAGATTCATCGCTCAGTTCCGAGCAGTTTGACCATCCCGCGGAGGGGCAAGATGTGGGCGAGCGTCTTATGCGTCTAGCACAGGGTCGGGGCACGGCTTTGGAGTATGCGCTAGCATTCCTGACGATGGCGGCGTCCAGTGGATGGAACGAGCCGGCTCTGAGGACCGCCTTCCGCAGAGGTCTGCGGACTGAGGTCCAGATGGAGCTGGCTTGTGTTAGTCAGTCCATGACGCTGGATGCCTACATCGCCCGGGCCATTGCCAGCCGGAGTGCACGTAGGATCCAAGGATGGTCGGATAAATGTCGGAAGACCTGCTTAACCATCGCGTGTGGAGCTACATCTGTGGAGAGTCCAGAATACGAAGATCTGAGCGGGGTGTTCTCGAGAAAAGGTCAAATGTCTCCCTCCTCACCGATCTGGGACCAGACGCCACGCCCCCCGTAAAAGGATCTATCCACTCTCTATGGCCAAAACGGAGACTATGGAGACATATATCCGAGAGACACTGGAGCAGGGGCATATTCGCCATTCCAGCTCCTCTGCTCCTGAGGAGCGCAGCTGGATATCTGCGACCCCTCCCTAACTACAGAGTTTCACACACGCCATCCGGCTCTGCCAGCTCCTCGCCCTCGGGGTCATCCGGCTCTGCCAGCTCCTCGCCCTCGGGGTCATCCGGGGCGCCGGCAAGAGGAAACGCCAGGAGCCGCGCCTAGAGAGGGGGGTACTGTAACGAATGCCCCGCGCAGAGCTAAGGGACCTCCTCCTCTCCGGCGCTCCTCTTCGACAGCGTTATAACCGGCGGTCGCAGTAACACCCTGATGATCCACACCTGTTTTTCATTTGGTCATCAGGGTCACTATAATACCTTGTATGTTTGTGTTCAACCCTTGCGGGTTATTGTTTCTTTGTGTATTGCTGTTTTTCCTCTATTAAATCTCTCATTTATTTCATCATCCTGTTCTCTTCGCCTCCTATTTCACTCTCACCCTTCGCAATTTCACAATGTTTAAATGTAGGCTTATTTACGCGAAACACGCATGTGGTAGAGAAACCGAAGCGGTGCATCCGACAGACAGGATGTTCTGGTGCTCACCTCTATTAGAGGCTTTATTTACCAGATTAACAGGTGCAGGACTAATAACAAACAGGACAAAGGCTTGATGAAATCAAATATATTGTCAGTATAAACTATTTAATATATTCTCAGTATAAACTATTTAATATATTGTCAGTATAAACTATTTAATATATTGTCAGTATAAACTATTTAATATATTTTCAGTATAAACTATTTAAGATATTCTCAGTATAAACTATTTAAGATATTCTCAGTATAAACTATTTAAGATATTCTCAGTATAAACTATAAGATATTATCTGTATAAACTATTTTATATATTCTCAGTATAAACTATTTAAGATATTCTCAGTATAAACTAATTAAAATATTCTCAGGCTCTGGCCATAGAGAAGCTCTATGTAGACATGGTCAGAGTCTGACAGATCTAGGTTTTCTAGTTCTGTGTGGTGTTTTGTGTTGGATCCCTAATTAGAGGCAGCTGCTATGCGTTGTCTCTAATTAGGGATCCTACATATGTTTGTTTGTTCCACACCTAGGTGTGGTTCATTGTCCTTCATGTCAGTCTTGGAAGTAAGTGTAGTTACGTTTGGTTATACGTTGTTGTTTTAGGTAGTTTGTCATAAAGTATATTTAATATAAATATAATGTTGAACTATCGCTGCGCCTTGGTTTATTTACACACCCAGATGTGACACTATTCAATATATTCTCAGTATAAACTTCAGGCAAAAACTCTTTGCCTATAACAAAACTCAGGTATAACTACTCTAGCCAACCTGATTCCTACCCAGCCTGCTCTCCCCCAGACAAAAGCCAACTTAGCTCCTAAGTACTCTTTCTACTGTGCATACTCTTTAGGGTCTGAAGATGACTGAGTGTGTGTTGAATTAACTCACTGAGTTGAACTACTATGGGTTATGAGGGGCTATGGGTTATTTTTTATTTTTTATTCCACCTTTATTAAACCAGGTAGGCCAGTTGAGAACAAGTTCTCATTTACAACTGCGACCTGGCCAAGACAAAGCAAAGCAGTGAGACAAAAAAACAGAGTTACACATGAGAATAAACAAATGTACAGTCAATAACACAATAAAGAATCTATATACAGAGTGTGCAAATGTAGTGCAAAATGCAGTAAGGTTAGGAAGGTAGGACAATAAATAGGCCATAGTGGTGATATAAATTATAAATGAGAATTAACAGTGGAGTGATGATGTGCAAATAGAGATACTGGAGTGCAAAAATAATAAATAAGGGGTAGTAGTGTAGGCTATTTACAGAAGGACTATATACAGGTGCAGTGATCGATAAGCTGCTCTGACAGCTGATGCTTATAGTTAGTGAGGGAGATAGGAACCTCTAGCTTCAAGTATTTTTGCAATTCGTTCCAGTCATTGGCAGCAGAGAACTGGAAGGAATGGTGGCCAAAGGAGGTGTAGGCTTTGGGGATGACCAGTGAAATATACCTACTGGAGCGCATACTACGGGTGGGTGTTGCTATGGTGACCAGCGAGTTGAGATAAGGCGGGGATTTACCTAGCAAAGACTTATAGATGACCTGGAACCAGTGGGTTTGGTGACGAGTAGTGAGGGCCAGCCAACAATAGCATATAGGTCGCAGTGGTGGGTAGTATATGGGGCTTTGGTAACAAAACGGATGGCACTGTGATAGATTTCATCCAATTTGCTGAGTAGAGTGTTGGAGGCTATTTTGTAAATGACATCACCGAAGTCAAGGATCGGTAGGATGGTCAGTTTTACGAGGGCATGTTTGGCAGCATGAGTGAAGGAGGCTTTGTTGCGAAATAGGAAGCCTTGTATGTTTTAATTTTGGATTGGAGATGGTTTATGTGAGTCTGGAAGTTGAGTTTACAGTCTAACCAGACGCCTAGGTATTTGTAGTTGTCCACGTATTGTAAGTCAGACCTGTCGAGAGTAGTGATGATAGTCCGGTGGGCGGGTGCGGGCAGCGTTCGATTGAAAAGCATGCATTTGGTTTTACTAGCATTTAAGAGCAGTTGGAGGCCACGGAAGGAGTGTTGTATGGCATTGAAGCTTGTTTGAAGGTTAGTTAACACAGTGTCCAAAGAGGGGCCAGATGTATACAGAATGGTGTTGTCTGCGTAGAGATGGATCAGAGAGTCACCAGCAGCGAGAGTGACATCGTTGATGTGTATATAGAGAAAAGGGTTGGCCCAAGAATTGAACCCTGTGGCACCCCTGTAGAGACTGCCAGAGGATCGGACAATAGGCCCTCCGATTTGCTACACTGAACTCTGTCTGAGAAGTAGTTGGAGAACCATTTCCACATCCATCCCCTGTATAGGGACTGCTTAGTTGTGCCTTGGTTCTCCTGAAGTCCACCACCATCTCCTTTGTTTTGCTGATGTTGAGCTGAAGGTGGTTCTGCTCACACCACAACACAAAGTCACTGATTGTACTCCTCCTGCCCACCCCTGATGCACAATTGTGGAGTCATTCGAGAACTTCTGTAGGTGGCATGTTTCAGAGTTATATCTGAAGTCTGAGGTGTAGAGGGTGAACAGGAAGGGGGACAGGACCGTTCCCTGGGGGGCCCCTGTGTTGCTCACTGCCCGTTCTGACACACAGCTCTGTAGTCGCACAAATTGTGGCCTACCGGTCAGATAGTCCGTGACCCAGGAGACTAAGGATGCTTCCACTTTCATCCTCTTCATCTTCTCACCCAGTAGCAGGGGCTGAATGGTATTGAAGGCACTGGAGAAGTCAAAAAACATAACCCTCACAGTGCAACCTGCGTTGTCCAGGTGAGAGTAGGCCCTCTGCAAAAGGTAGATGATTGCATCATCCACCCCGATGTTGCTCTGATATGCAAACTGCAGGGGGTCCAGTGATGTACACACCAGGGGTCTGAGGTGAGCGAGGACTAACCTTTCCAGGCACAGACGTCTCCCCCAATCAAACTCTCACATTAACTATTGAATAACCTTTAACTTTAACTCATTAAACCCCATTGGATAGCCCAACTGTCTCTCTCCTGCAGCCCCTCCCCTCAGGGTCCCACTCCACAGCGTTACATTGCTCCCCCCATTTTAATTTTCCTCGTCCCTGAGGAATTGAACCTCATAGGCCCAGAACCGCTGTGGTAACTGACGCCGTGTCTTAGGCTATCAGCCTCGTGACGGTCCTCCAGCCTTCCTCTCTGAAGAGGAACCAACGCCAACAAGGAGGTGACCTGGAGCTCATCCAGGTTTGGCCCAACTGCAGCACCCCGAGACTTGCGTCCCCCTCGCTGCGGCTTAGAGTGGGCTGCTACCTGAGCCGGCTCCGTCTGTGACCCAGATGGCGATGGACTTGTAGAGGGATGGGTTGAGGGGCACCTTGATACAGGGCCAGTTGGTCACGGTGCAACACCACCACTCTTCCACGTGGGGCCATCTTAACTCGATACACCATTTCCCTGACCCGCTCCAGCACACAGCGTGGCCCAATTCACTTGCTGTCCAGCTTAGGTGACCTGCCCTTGGTTCACTTCGGCCCGTACACCCACACCAAGTCTCCTCCTTGGTAGTGAGTGCCCCTAGTGTGTTGGTCGTAGGCCCTCTTTTGCCTCATTCCCGCCTCCAGAGCCTGCTTCCTCGCAAACCCATATGCCACTTCCAACCTCTCCCTTAGTTGTTGAGCATATTCAGGTCCTGCCGGTGCTTGGGGTGTATCTGGTGGCTGGCTATACACTAGTGCGGGTGGCGTGCGATGCTCCCTCCCTAACATCAGAAGAGCGGGTGTGCATCCGGTTGACTCCTGCATGGCTGACCTATAAGCCAACAGGACCAGCGGTAACTGCAAATCCCAGTCTTTTTTATCTTTTGCAACCACCAGGGCAAGCTGTGCGCCCAGGGTGCTGTTAAACCTCTCCACCAGACCGTCCCTCTGGGGCCGGAGGGGAGTGGTGCGGGTCTTGTGGATAACGAGCTGTCTGCACATCTCAGCCAAGAGTTGGGCCTCAAAGTTCCTCCCCTGATCAGAGTGGAGTTCGGCCGGAACGCCAAACCGGCTGAACATCCCTTCGATGAGCACTTCACAGACCGTGGCGGCTTCCTGGTCAGGGACAGAATAGGCTTCTGGCCACTTGGTGAAATAGTCCATAGCTACCACTACAAAGCGGTTGCCCTGGGGCGTGCGTGGAAAAGGCCCAAGAACGTCGATGGCAACCCGGTCCATGGGTGCCCTGACCTGATATTGTTGGAGAGGGGCTCTGCTCTGGCCCGCTGGCCCTTTACGTTCTGTGCATGGGTCACACCGTCGACAGTAGGTCTCCATGTCTCGCCGACACGTTACCCAGTAAAAGGAGTGCTGCACTCTCTGGAGTGTTTTGTTGATCCCGAAGTGGCCAACTCCGGGCTGACCATGGTGGTGGGCTAGCACTTCCTGTCTGTGGCTCTGTGGGACCACCACTTGCCACTTCTCCCTCCCAGTGGCTGGTTCATTCCACCTCCTCCAGAGCATTCCATCCCGGAGACTGAGCCCTTCCCATTGGGACCACAACCCCCTTACAGTCGGCCCAGCAGCAGCAACTTCCGGCCACCTTGGGTGTCTGCCTTCTTCAAGCCACTCCATCACTTCCTTTAGCTCCAGGTCTTCTGAGGCCCAGTCAGTCGGGTCGTCCAGATGCAGTGCCATGCATCTTGCCTCATTTTCCTTCACCGCCTCTGTCCCTGGCTTCTGCCCTACTGCAATGTGAGCAATCTGACCCAAAAGGGTGTCTGGACAGCCCGTCCGCGTTGGTGTGCGCTTCCCCCTTACGGTGCAGAATAGTGAAGTTGTACTCCTGTAGTTGCTAAATCCATATCGCCACCTGCCCTTCTGGTTCCCTGAATGACAGCAACTACCTGAGCAAAGCATGATCGGTGCGGACCAGAAACTTCAGGCTGCAAAGGTAATGCTTGAAGTGGTTCACGGCCTCCCACTGCCAAGAGCTTTCTGCAGGTGACACAGTAGTTATTTTCCGGCTTTGAGAAGGTCCTACAGTAGTAAGCAATCACCCGTTCACCACCGGCGTTACCTGGGCCAGGACTGCTCCCAAGCCCTCTGTGTCCAAGACAAAATCTCCTCCCGGCTCTGGAGTGGTCAACACTGGAGACTGGCACAAGGATGACTTGAGCGTGTCAAACGCCAATTGCTGCTCTGGCCCCCATGTGAACCGGGCGTTTTTCTTGGTCAACCGGTTAAGTGGAGCTGCTTTCGTGGAGAATCCAGAAATGAATCTGTGGTAGTACGAGGCCAGCTCTAGGAAATACCTCAGCTCTGTAATACTACTGGGAGTTGGCCAATCTCGAACAGCCCTGACCTTGCTCTCTTCCTTGGCCACTCCACCTCCACTGACCTTGTGACCCAGAAAGATCAACTCCTTCAGCATCAGCTAGCGCCTGTCAGCTTTCCAAAGCTTCTCTTCCCTGAGTAAGGTTTAATACCCTCGCTAGGTTAGACATTGCTAGGGGTGGTACAGGACTAGGCTGGTTGACTGGTGTGCTTTGGGTCACCGGATGGACCCCGTTTATTAGACTGACAGAGGAGGAGGAGGAGAATTTTGTAGTAAATAAATCCCAATGTGAAACGTGGATTATAGTATCCTCAACTGGCATTGAAAAAGTGAATCCATTCTTCTCTAATGAAAAACCTGAATCAGGCTTGTAATGTCAGCAGTAGGCTATGCTTCAGAGGGGGTGGGGCATGGAGGGAGGAGGAGCCTACACACACGTAAAGATTCTGAACTGGCAGGCAGACATGGGAATACGTTTCTGAGTAAGTGTGAGGGCTTTGCATAGGCGCTTTGTTGCGTTTTTTCGTTGCCTGGAATCCCCCCAAAAATGTTATTAACCGCTTCCCAAGCTTTTAAAATAACAGTTCTGTTCTGGAACAGTATAGATCGGGTTCGTTGCCAGTTCTGATTATGTACCTCGAATAATGTTGTTATTTTCCAGTTTTCAGTTCTGTTCCCTGAACCGGTTTCAACCACTGGTTTTAGGAAATAATTTTATACCGGGACCTCTTTGGGGTTTGGGGGAATGAAAATATAAGGTTCCAGTGCAGAACAGTATGGGGTTTGGGGGAGTATTGGGGAAAGGTAAATGCATGTATTTTACATTATTCACAAATAAAAGTATTCAAATACAAGATGTAAATGAATAAGTCCTTGCATGAAATAAACGTTGTATACAACAGTGTTTTAGACTCTTTTATTTAACAGGCAGTGTTTTTTATTTTATCTCTAGTGTATAGTCCTTTGGCCCGTTGTATAGCCAACAGCTGCAGTACTTGTATGTGAGGTCAAAGAGTGCTTCCATGAGTTGGTACTTTGAGAGCATGATTCAAAGCACCACAGCTACTGACTGAACCTCTGTACAACAAAAGCATGATCTGGGCATGAATATTAACATCCTTAAGAAAGGTTGCATACATACAGTGCATCTTTGTCTTGGCTATAAGCATGGGAAATACATGTTAAAACTACCACCTTTACCATGATGAGAAAATAACAGAGCACATTTTCTGTATCAACATTCCACCAACACCTGCTGTTCTGTTCTGTAGAGCAGGGATCATCAACTAGATTCAGACTATTTTGGGGGGGGAACAGAAGTCAAGATGCCGGAACATAATTACAAATAAGTTTTTACAGTCTTCTATGTCCAGAAATAAACAAGTAGAGGTAGCCTAGCCTAGCCACCTGCCTCCCTACACTGTTCTAGTAGAGGTAACCTAGCCTAGCCACCTGCCCCTTACACTGTTCTAGTAGAGGTAGCCTAGCCTAGCCCCCCTACACTGTTCTAGTAGAGGTAGCCTAGCCAGCTGCCCCCTACACTGTTCTAGTAGAGGTAACCTAGCCTAGCCACCTGGCGAGCGGTACCTGAGTGCCAAGTCTAGGTTAGACTTGGCGCTCAGGTAATCAAATGGCTACCTGGACTATTTGCATTGTGTATATAGCCTCCTCACATTGACTCTGTACTGGTACTTCCTGTATATAGCCTCCTCACATTGACTCTGTACTGGTACTTCCTGTATATAGCCTCCTCACATTGACTTTGTACCGGTACCGCCTGTATATAGTCTCCTCACATTGACTCTGTACTGGTACTTCCTGTATATAGCCTCCTCACCTTGACTCTGTACTGGTACCCCTGTATATAGCCTCCTCACATTGACTCTGTACTGGTACTTCCTGTATATAGCCTCCTCACCTTGACTCTGTACTGGTACTTCCTGTATATAACCTCCTCACATTGACTCTGTACTGGTACTTCCTGTATATAGCCTCCTCACATTGACTCTGTACTGGTACCCCTGTATATAGTCTCCTCACATTGACTCTGTACTGGTACCACCTGTATATAGCCTCCTCACATTGACTCTGTACGGGTACTTCCTGTATATAGCCTCCTCACATTGACTCTGTACTGGTACCCCTGTATATAGCCTCCTCACATTGACTCTGTACTGGTACCACCTGTATATAGCCTCCTCACATTGACTCTGTACTGGTACCCCTGTATATAGCCTCCTCACATTGACTCTGTACTGGTACCCCTGTATATAGCCTCCTCACATTGACTCTGTACTGGTACCGCTTGCACAGTTGATGTCAGAAGTTTACATACACTTAGGTTGAAGTCATTAAAACAAATTTTTCAACCACTCCACAGATTTCATGTTAACAAACTATAGTTTTGGCAAGTCGGTTAGGACGTCAACTTTGTACATGACACAAGTAATTCTTCCAACAATTGTTTACAGACAGATTATTTCACTTATAATTCACTATATCATAATTCCAGTGGGTCAGAAGTTTACATACACTGCTCCAAAACCACCATAAAAAAAGCCAGACTACGGTTTGCAACTGCACATGGGGACAAAGATCGTACTTTTTTGATATGAGGCTTTTTGAGCCTGACAACGAGCCATCCTCAACAAGGTTGGAAAGTATCAGTGAAGATGAGGCCTCAGAGTCTGATGTTGAAGAGGTGGACATTGAGGAGGTTCAGGGAGAAGACATGGAAGCCTGAGAGGAAGACAACCAAAGCTTTAGTTTCTAGACTATAATTTCACAGATTAATATTGAAAACATTTATGGGAGGAGATGCGATGGATTATTGGGGATCATTCAATATTCCCTTTCTTATGTTGTTCAGTGAAATCATCCCATGTGAAGAGTCAACTCATTTAATTAAAGTTAAATTCGTAACTAAATTGTTTTTTTATTTCTATTGGAAGGATTTAATCATTTGCAATTATGTCTACTTATGAAAAGGTAAATGGTTTATGTTTCTGTCTCCATATGATACGATAAATATATCCAATGCAAAAAACATCTACATTTAAATGGTATTAATATTAATGCCCACAGAAAGTTTCCACCTCTGAATATTCCCCAAAATGTGCAACCCTAGATTTACCACTAGACGACCTGCTCTGTAGTGATTGACCACTAGACGACCTGCTCTGTAGTGATTGACCACTAGACGACCTGCTCTGTAGTGATTTACCACTAGACGACGACCTGCTCTGTAGTGATTGACCACTAGACGACGACCTGCTCTGTAGTGATTGACCACTAGACGACGACCTGCTCTGTAGTGATTGACCACTAGACGACGACCTGCTCTGTAGTGATTGACCACTAGACGACGACCTGCTCTGTAGTGATTGACCACTAGACGACGACCTGCTCTGTAGTGATTGACCACTAGACGACGACCTGCTCTGTAGTGATTGACCACTAGACGACGACCTGCTCTGTAGTGATTGACCACTAGACGACTACCTGCTCTGCAGTGATTGACCACTAGACGACTACCTGCTCTGTAGTGATTGACCACTAGACGGCTACCTGCTCTGTAGTGATTTGACCACTAGACGACGACCTGCTCTGTAGTGATTGACCACTAGACGACGACCTGCTCTGTAGTGATTGACCACTAGACGACGACCTGCTCTGTAGTGATTGACCACTAGACGACGACCTGCTCTGTAGTGATTGACCACTAGACGACGACCTGCTCTGTAGTGATTGACCACTAGACGACTACCTGCTCTGTAGTGATTGACCACTAGACGATTACCTGCTCTGTAGTGATTGACCACTAGACGATTACCTGCTCTGTAGTGATTGACCACTAGACGACTACCTGCTCTGTAGTGATTGACCACTAGACGACTACCTGCTCTGTAGTGATTTGACCACTAGACGACTACCTGCTCTGTAGTGATTTGACCACTAGACGACCTGCTCTGTAGTGATTTGACCACTAGACGACTACCTGCTCTGTAGTGATTTGATCACTAGACGACCTGCTCTGTAGTGACAGAGGAAGCCTGAACTATTTACATAGCACATACACTACACAGAACCACTTACACTCACTCTGGTCCTCATTGCTGTATAAGTTGAACTCTGAGCTTGGAGCTGTAGTCAGAATTATAACATATTTATGAATGTAATTTCGAGGCTCTGTGGCTGTGAAGTCTTTGAAGAGGTATGTCTTACTAGTGACAGTTAGTGAATGTCTGAGTCCTGCTACCACTCTGATCACTGGCTCCCTTACAGACTGAACGGGCAGCAGCAGCACCATGAATGAGGGATTGGCTCCGAGACACCCAGCTGGCCGTATGCATTAGATCCACAGACAGTACCTGGCCATGATCTGAGAGAGGAGACACAAAATGTTGATACAAATGACAAGCAGTACACCTAGACATATGTGAAGACATTCGGATCTCTTGTTTTGACAACTAAGGTGTTGTGATGACTGTCACAGAGACCCAGCCCAGATTCAAGTCCAGGTCAGAGCTACTGCTCCAATTCGCTACAGTACATTCTCGTCTCTCTCACCAGTGAGGACGAGCGTGAAACCCCAACCCCAGGACACGTGTGCAACCCTCTGACCAATGAGAGGACAGAGTTGAAAGGGTAGGAGGAAGGGGCGAAGGGGAGGAGGAGGAAGAGGAGGGGGCGGAGAAGAAGAGGAGGAGGAAGACGAGGAGGGGGCGGAGAAGAAGAGGAGGAAGAGGAGGAGGGGCGGAGAAGAGGTGGTGGAGGATAATAAGTTAATAATCCTGTGTATACTGTGTAATGCATAAGCAGAAAACTGTTCTTGACATGGCTTTGTTGACACACCAAAGCCATATGTCCAGCAGAGGGAGACAAAGTCTACCCTTTGCAGAGATCAGATCACTATTTTCATGACAAAAAATGGCATCATGAGCCAGTCACCAGAGACCACAGACAAATGCCCACCGCTTCAGCTGTAGAGCTCCATCATCGAGCCTGGGAACTGACAGGTCATGCAACATGCCCCTGTTCATCTGGTGTTTATTCTCTGCAATGTTTCACGAGGTAGTGAGAATTGAGATGTTGTTTGACTCCCAAGTGGCCAGGGTTCTAAGACTGCATCTCAGTACTAGAGGTGTCACTACAGAAAACCTGGTTCGAATCCACACTGTATCACAACCGGCTGTGGTTGGTCCCATAATTGGCCCAGCGTTGTACGAGTTTGGCCGGTGTAGGCCGTCATTGTAAATAAGAATTAGTTCTTAACTGACTTGCCTAGTTAAATAAAGGTTACATTTTAAAAGAAAAAGATGCAATTCCCACTGTGTTCATATTTTAAGTTATGAAATGTATTCATTCATCTGCCAGAGACGGAGAGACTTTACTACTCCACGTCACTTTCACTAGTTAGCTAATGTCACTGCTGAGCTAGTTAGTTAGTTAGTTGACGTTATCTAGCTGGCAGCTAACATGACTTTTGCTAGCTAGCATTCTTGAAACTAATGTGCCTCTTTGTGATGTCATTCGGAAACATAATGTTAACTTCCATTGCTATGCGGACGACACACATCTGTACATTTCGATGAAACATGGTGATGTATCAGACATTTTTTGTCCAAAAATGATGCAGAAAAGCTAATCCATGCTTGTCACTTCTAGATTAGATTACTGCAATGCTCTACTCTCCGGCTACCCGGATAAAGCACTAAATAAACTTCAATTAGTGCTAAACACGGCTGCTAGAATCTGGACTAGAACCAAAACATTTGATCATATTACTCTGTGCTAGCCTCTCTACACTGACTTCCTGTTAAGGCTAGGGCTGATTTCAAGGTTTTACTGCTAATACATGGGCTTGCTCCTACTTATCTCTCAGACTTGGTCCTGCCGTACATACCTACATGTACGCTACGGTCACAAGATGCAGGCCTCCTTACTGTTGTAAGGTCCTGACTGAGGCCAGGTCTCTGACTCCCTTTAGAGGGAGTGGGATGACCACAGTCAGGTCCTTACATTCACTAGGTTGGTGTTGGGTTTTGGGTGATTCCAATTAGAGACAGCTGTCTTGAGTTGTCTCTAATTGGGAGTCTATTTAGTAGCACGTCACGTCCACCTGGGTGTGGATCACTGTGTGTGTTTATGTGTCTGCAATAAACGCCAGCTCACGGTATTGTACGTTTTGGTGTTTTTTCAGTTTAATCAGTAAATAAAATATCTTTGCACTGACCTCTCGCTCTGCGCCTCGTTCCCTCCACACTCATCATGACAATTGTCCCTAGAATTTCTAAACAAACAGCTGGAGGCGGGGCTTTCTATAGAGCTCCATTTTTATGGAATGGTCTGCCAATCCGTGAGAGAGACACAGACTCCGTCTCGACCTTTAAGTCTTTACTGAAGACTCATCTCTTCAGTAGGTCCTATGATTGAGTGTAGTCTGGCCCAGGGGTGCAAGGGTGAACGGCAAGGCTCTGGAGCGACGAACCACCCTTGCTGTCTCTGCCTGTCCGGTTCCTGTCTCTCCATTGTGATTCTCTGCCTCTGACCCTATTACGGGGGCTGAGTCACTGGCTTACTGCTGCTTTCCATGCCATCCCTAGGAGGGGTGCGTCACTTCCTGTCCGGTTTGTTGCCCCCTCGGTCTAGTGCAGTGGAGGGGATCTTTCGTGGGCTTTACTCAGCCTTGTCTCAGGGTAGTAAGTTGGTGGTTGTTGATATCCCTCTATTGGTGTGGGGGCTGTGCTTTGGCAGAGTGGGTGGGGTTATATCCTGCCTGGTTGGCCCTGTCCAGGGGTATTGTCGGAAGGGGCCACAGTGTCTCCTGACCCCCCCTGTCTCAGCCTCCAGTATCTATGCTGCAATAGTCTATGTGCCGGGGGGCTAGGGTCAGTTTGTTAAATCTGATGTTATTATCCGGTGTCTTGTGTGAATTTAAGTATGCTCCCTCTAATTCTCTCTCTCTCCCACTCTACCTCCTCTCCCGGAGGACCTGAGCCTTAGGACCATGCCTCAGGACTACCTGTTCTGATGACTCCTAGCTGTCCCCAGTCCACCTGGTCGTGCTGCTGCACTAGTTTAAACTCTTCTGCCTGCGGTTATGGAACCCTGACCTGTTCATTGGACGTGCCACCTTGTCCCAGACCTGCTGTTTTCATCTCTCTCTCTCTACCGTACCTGTGCTCTATCGCACCGTACCTGCTCTCTCTACCGCATCTAAATGCCTGGCTATGAAAAACCAAGTGACATTCACTCCTGATGTATTTACCTGTTGCAACTTCTACAACCACTATGATTATTATTTGACCCTGCTGGTCATCTATGAACATTTGAACATCTTGGAGAAAGAACTGGCCTTAATGGCCATGAATTTCACATTATTACACAACTTAATTTCTGAACTTATTTGTTTTGGTTTCTTTGTATGTATGGATTACTTGGGTTGTTACCAACATCTGGTGAAAATGTCATGTCAATAGCACCTTTGGAAATATATTTACTGAGAAAAAGGGTGACGTGTTCAATACTTATTTTACCCGCTGTATCAATAAATTGGCGAGGGCACTAGAACAGTCTGCAGCACCCGGCCTCACCCTACTAGAATCTGAAGTCAAATGTCTTCTGTTTGCTGATGATCTGGTGCTTCTGTCACCAACCAATGAAGGCCTACAGCAGCACCTAGATCTTCTGCTCAGATTCTGACCAGGGCCCTGACAGTGAATCTCAGTAAGACAAAAATAATGGTGTTCCAAAAAAGGTCCAGTTGCCAGGACCACAAATACAAATTCCATCTAGACACCGTTGCTCTAGAGCCACAAAAAACTATACATACCTCGGCCTAAACATCAGCGCCACAGGTAACTTCCACAAAGCTGTGAACGATCTGAGAGACAAGGCAAGAAGGGCCTTCTATGCCATCAAAAGGAACATAACATTCGACATACCAATTAGGATCTGGCTAAAAATACTTGAATCAGTTATAGAACCCATTGCCCTTTATGGTTGTAAGGTCTGAGGTCCGCTCACCAACCAAGAATTCACAAAATTGGACAAACACCAAATTGAGACACTGCATGCAGAATTCTGCAAAAGATATCCTCAGTGTACAACGTAAAACAGAATTAGGCCGATACCCGCTAATGATCAAAATCCAGAAAAGAGCCATTAAATTCTACAACCACCTAAAAGGAAGCGATTCTCAAACCTTCCATAACAAAGCCATCACCTACAGAGAGATGAACCTGGAGAAGAGTCCCCTAAACAAGCTGGTCCTGGGGCTTTGTTCACAAACACAAACAGACCCACAGAGCCCCAGGACAGCAACACAATTAGACCCAACCACATCATGAGAAAACTAAAAGAGAATTACTTAACACATTGGAAAGAATTAACAAAAATTTTTAGCAAACTAGAATGCTATTTGTCCCTAAACAGAGAGAACACAGTGTCAGAATACCTGACCACTGTGACTGACCCAAACTTAAGGAAAGCTTTGACTATGTACAGACTCAGTGAGCATAGCCTTGCTATTGAGAGAGGCCACCGTAGGCAGACCTGGCTCTCAAGAGAAGACAGGCTATGGGTGGCAGGTAGCCTAGTGCCTTGTGGTTAGGGCGTTGGGCCAGTAACCGAAAGGTTGCTGGTTCAAATACCCAAGCTGACAAGGTGAAAAACCTGTTGATGTGACCTGTTGAAGGCACTTAACTCTCATTTGCTCCAGGGGCTGACCCTGTAGGTAGGCTGTAATTGTAAATAATAATTTGTTCTTAACTGACTTGCCTAGCTAAAACAAAGGTTAAATAATAAGTGGAAACTGAGCTACAATTTCTAACCTCCTCCATATTAGAGACCCTTATCTCTCTTATTTCCCTCAGATTATACAGATTACCCAAAAATTATTTGAAAACTAATCAAATTTTTATAAACTCTGATATCTATTGGGTAAAATACAACAGTGTGGGGCTCCCTAGTGGCGCAGCGGTCTAAGGCAGACCGCAGGTATCGCAGTGCTTGAGGCGTCACTACAAACCCGGGTTAAATCCCGGGCTGTGTCGCAGCCGGCCTGTGACCGGGAGACCCATGAGGTGGTGCACATTTGGCCCAGCATCGACCGGGTTAGGGCAGGGTTTTGGCCGGCCGGGATGTCCTGTGGCGGGCCGGTCGCCAGTTGTAACTGCTTGCTTAACCTGGAAGCCAGCCACACCAATGTGTTGGAGGAAAGCAGTGCGGCGTGGCAGAGTTGTGCTTCGGAGGACGCATGGCTATCGACCTTCGCATCTCCCGAGTCCGTACAGAGTTGCAGCGATGGGACAAGACTGGAAGAAAAAGGGGTGATAAAAAATACAAATAAGAAATACCACAGTGTCATAGTAACAGAGAGATAGTGACAAAGATATGTTTTATTTAATTTTATTTAACTAGGCAAGTCAGTTAAGAACAAATTCTAATTTACAATGACGGCCTACCAAAATACAAAAGGCCTCCTGCAGGGACAGGGGCTGGTATAAAAATATACAAAAAATTTAATTAAAATATAGGACAAAACACACATCACGACAAGAGAGACAACACTACATAGCATGGCAGCAACACATGACAACACAGCATGGTAGCAACACAACATGGTAGCAACAACATGGCAGCAACACAGCATGGCAGCAACACAGCATGGCAGCAACACAGCAAGAACATGGCAGCAACACAACGTGGCAGCAACACAACATGGCAGCAACACAACATGGCAGCAACACAACAGGGTAGCAACACAACATGGTACAAACATTATTGAACACAGACAACAGCACAAAGGGCAAGAAGGTAGAGATGACAATACATCACATAAAAACAGCCACAACTGTCAGTAAGAGTGTCCATGATTGAGTCTTTGAATGAAGAGATTGTTGCAGCTCGTTCCAGTCGCTAGCTGCAGCGAACTGAAAAGACGAGCGACCCAGGGATGTGTGTGTTTTGGGGACATTAAACAGAATGTGACTGGCAGAACGGGTGTTGTATGTGGAGGATGAGGGCTGCAGTAGATATCTCAGATAGGGGGGAGTGAGGCCTAAGAGGGTTTTATAACAGGGACCTTTAACAGTGACAGAGAGAGAGATAGTGACTGAGAGGTGGTGACAGAGAGAGAGTGACAGAGAGAGGTGGTGACAGAGAGAGAGTGACAGAGAGATAGTGACAGAAGTGGTGACAGAGAGATATTGACTTAGAAATAGTGACAGAGAGATAGTGACAGAGAAAGTGACAGAGAGATAGTGACAGAGAGATAGTGACAGAGAGCTAGATACAGAGAGATGTTGACAGAGAGATGTTGACAGAGAGATAGTGACAGAGAGATAGTGACAGAGAAGTAGTGACAGAGAGATATTGACTTAGAAATAGTGACAGAGAGATGTTGACAGAGAGAGAGATAATGACAGAGAGATAGTGACAGAGAGATAGATAGATAGAATGCAAAATGACACAACGAAAATACACAAAAGACAGATATATACGATACATGATACATAGAGCAGCAGTATGAAAAAGTATAAAAATACAAGAAGTCTGGATTGCTAAAAAGCTATTAAAAGACATTGAATAGTATTTTGCATGGTTAAATTAACTGTACAGGTAAAAATACAGTTAAATTTACCGGTAAGTGAATATTTTGCATGGTTAAATTAACTGTACAGGTAAATATACAGTTATATTTACAGGTAACTGAATATTTGCATGGTTAAATTAACTGTACAGGTAAATGACAGGAAGAGATATTTAAATAGCTTAATGTGTGTATGATATCATTTAGGGTAATAATAGTAATTCCCTTAAAATACAGTCCTTAGTGCAGTGTTTAATTACAGATACATACACATATTGCACATTGGATATACTAAAAGCAATGAAAAAAGATACAACTGACAGGATACTAATATGCATTCCTGAGTGAATGACTACGTAAATTCAGTCCAAGAATTACTTACAATATTGCACGTGATATCATATAACAACTGTACATGAGTATGTATATACAGACCTGAATGAATAAATAGGTCCTGAGTGAATGAGTGATTACAGAACAGAGTTACTCCCGGATGGATGCATAATTGTTAAACTAGGTCTTAACACCCCAACAGTTCCAGATCTATGTTGCCGATGGCATGGCACCCCGGTGAGGCATTATATAGTCTAATAGCCGTCGGCAGGAAGGACCTCCTGTAGCGCTCTCTGGCACACCGTGGTGGGATCAGTCTGTGACTGAAGATGCTCCTCTGCGTCATAACCATGGCATGCAGAGGGTGTGTGACGTTGTCCATGATGGCCAGCAGTTTGACCAGGATCCTTCTCTCCGCCACCTCCTCTAGAGTATCAAGGCTAATCTCCAGAACAGAGCTAGCCTTCCTGATCAGCTTATTTACCCGAGAAGCATCACCGGCCTTTATGTTGGCGCCCCAGCACACCACTGCAAAAAACCTTCTACCAGTCACCACAGACTGGTAGAAGGTATGCAGTAGTTTACTGCACACAATGAAGGACCTGAGCCTCCTCAGAAAGTAGAGTCGGCTCTGGCCCTTTTTGTACAGAGCCCTGGTGTTACCAGCCCATTCCAGTCTGTTGTCCATATGGACTCCCAGGAACTTGTATGACCCAACCATTTCCACATCCATCCCCTTGTTTGGGACTGCAGTCAGTTGGCGCCTTGGTTCTCCTGTACCATTGATTGTGCTCCTGTACTCCTCCTCCTGCCCACCTCTGATGCACCCTACAATTGCGGAGTCATCCGAGGACTTCTGTAGGTGGCATGTTTCAGAGTTATATCTGAAGTCTGAGGTGTAGAGGGTGAACAGGAAGGGGGACAGGACTGTTCCCTGGGGGGCCCCTGTGTTGCTTACTGCCCGTTCTGACACAGCTCTATAGCCGCACAAATTGTGGCCTACCGGTCAGGTATTCTGTGACCCAAGAGACTAAGGGTGCTTCCACTTTCATCCTCTTCATCTTTTCACCCAGTAGCAGGGGCTGAATGGTGTTGAAGGCAATGGAGAAGTCAAAAACATAACCCTCACAGTGCAATCTGCAAAAGGTTGCGATGTTGCTCTGGTATGCAAACTGCAGGGGGTTCATTGATGAACACACCAGGGGTCTGAGGTGAGCGAGAACTAACCTTTCCAGGGTCTTCATGACGTGGGATGTTAGCGCTACAGGTCTGAAGTCATTCAGGACAGTGGGGTGTGCCTTCTTGGGCACTGGGACGAGGCAGGATGTTTTCCACAGCACAGGGACCCTTTCTAGGCTCAGGGTAAAGTTGAAGCTGCGCTGGAGTATTCCACACAATTGGTCAGCACAGACCCTAAGCACCCTTGGGCTGATGCCATCAGGGCCAGCCGCTTTCCACTGATGTAGTCTCTCCAGCTCTCTCTTCACTTGGTTGGTTGTGAAAGCCAGCCCAGGTGGGGAGGTGGGGGGAAGGGGGGTGTTGAGTATCAGTCCAGAGGTGGGGGGAAGGGAGATGTTGCAGATCAGTCCAGAGGGAGCGGAGGTAGAGAGGGGGTTGCTGATTGTCTCAACAGAGGTGTTGTGAGCAAAGTGTGGGTGGGGCAGCCGTGAGGGTGTGTGGCCTGGGGAGCTGGAGGGGCGGTGGACAGGGCCAGTATTGAACCTGTTGAAAAATTGGTTCAGCTCTTTGGCTCTGTCCTGGGTCCCCTCCTTCTGCCCACTGTTTTACTTTTTGAAGCCAGTGATATTTCTCATACCCTTCCACACCTCTCTCACCTGGATCTGCCTCAGCCTGTCCTCCATCTTCTCCTTATACCCGCTCTTCCCCTCAGCAATCCGCAACTTCAGCTCCCTCTGGATGCATTTCAATTTGTCCCTGTCTCACTCCCTGGTCGCTGGTGACCCAGGGTTTATTATTTGGAAAACAGCGTACCTTCCGGTGGGTACAGTGTAGTCTACACAAAAATTAATATAGTCCGTTATGCAGTCAGTAAGTCCATCGATGTCCTCCCCATGAGCCTCACAGAGCACATCCCAGTCTGTTGTTTCAAAGCAGTCCTGTAGTGCCTCATTCGCCTCCGGAGACCATCTCCTAATGGTCCTAGTGGTCGCAGACTGTTGTTGGACCATAGGCCTGTAGAGTGGGGTGAGGTGGACAAGGTTGTGATCCGATCCACCGAGGGGAGGGAGTGCAGTGGAGTTGTATGCATCCTTCACATGAGCATATAACAAGTACAGAGTTTTATTATTTATGGTTGGGCACTTCACACACTGTTTGAATGTGGGCAGCGTTGAAGAGAGAGATGCATGGTTAAAATCCCCCGAAATGGCAAAGAAAGCACTGGGATGCGCTGTCTGTAACCTTGCGATAACAGAGTGGATGACGTCACACGCTGTGTTTGCATCCGCGGAGGGCGGGATGTAAACAATGGCCTCTGAATTCCCTCTGCAAATAGTAGGGTCTCAGGCTAACGGCTATTAGCTCAATGTCTGGGCTACAAAACTGTTCCTTAACAGTAATATGGCTCGGATTACACCTTCTGTTGTTAACTAATAAAGCCAGCCCCCCCTCCCTTACTCTTACTGGAAGAAACGCTATCCCTGTCTGCTCTGATGGGCTGGAAACTGCCGATAGTGACGTTCTCTATGGGGATGCTATCATTCAGCCATGTTTCTGTAAAGCACAATAGGCTAGCTTCCCGGTAGTCTCTTTGTCCACGGACAAGACCCTCAAGCTCGTCCATCTTGTTATGTAGCGATCTCACGTTGCCCATAATGATAGACGGTATAGCCGGCTTGTATTTCCTAAGCTTTGCTTTACACAATCCTGCCCTGCGTCCACCCCGTCGCCTTTTCATCTCGTCCAGAATATTGAACTTTTCCCTGGGATGCAGCAGCGCTACGTGTGCTAAATCCATGATCTGGGCTCAGTTGTAAATAATTGAGGACTTGTGTGTACATTCGGCTCTGAGAAAAATAAAAAGTCCCTCAGTGATAAAAAGGAACGCTAAAAAACATACATAAACAACAATTAACGCACAAACAATGGGAGCTGCTTAACAGGCGACCAGCAGGGCGGCGCCAACCTCGACAGAGAGAGAGTGACAGAGAGGTGTTGACAGAGAGCTAGTGGCAGAGAAATAGTGACAGAGAGACAGTGAAAAGGGTAAAGTGACAGAGAGAACGTGATAGATAGGTTATGACAGAGATAGTGACAGAGATATAGTGACAGAGGTAGAGACAGAGAGATAGTGACAGGGGGATAGTGACAGATAGGTGGTGACAGAGAGATAGCAACAGAGAGAGAGCGAGAGAGATAGTGACAGAGAGGTAGAGACAGAGAGGTAGAGACAGAGAGGTAGAGACAGAGAGGTAGAGACAGAGAGGTAGAGACAGAGAGGTAGAGACAGAGAGATAGCAACAGAGAGATAGCAACAGAGAGAAAGAGAGATAGCAACAGAGAGAAAGAGAGATAGTGACAGAGTGATAGCAACAGAGAGAGAGATAGTGACAGAGTGATAGCAACAGAGAGAGAGAGAGATAGTGACAGAGAGGTAGAAAACGAGAGATAATGACAGAGAGATATAGATAGGGAATCCAGTGGTCTTACATGTGTCTGCTTTGCTGTGCTCTTAGTCCTGACATGCATACAGGACTGACAGAACAGCCAGTGGATGGACCAGTAAGACAGCCTATCCCACCTGGAGAGCTCCATACTGCCTGGCCTGACCCACCTGGAGAGCTCCATACTGCCTGGCCTGTCCCACCTGGAGAGCTCCATACTGCCTGGCCTGTCCCACCTGGAAAGGTCCATACTGCCTGGCCTGTCCCACCTGAAGAGGTCCATACTGCCTGGCCTGTCCCTCCTGAAGAGGTCCATACTGCCTGGCCTGTCCCACCTGAAGAGCTCCATACTGCCTGGCCTGTCCCACCTGAAGAGGTCCATACTGCCTGACCTATCCCACCTGGAGAGGTCCATACTGCCTGGCCTGTCCCTCCTGAAGAGGTCCATACTAGCTGGCCTGTCCCACCTGGAGAGGTCTATACTGCCTGGCCTGTCCCTCCTGGAGAGGTCCATACTGCCTGGCCTGTCCCTCCTGAAGAGGTCCATACCGCCTGGATTATCCCACCTGGAGAGCTCCATACTGCCTGGCCTATCCCACCTGGAGAGCTCCATACTGCCTGGCCTGTCCCACCTGGAGAGCTCCATACTGCCTGGCCTGTCCCACCTGGAAAGGTCCATACTGCCTGGCCTGTCCCACCTGAAGAGGTCCATACTGCCTGGCCTGTCCCACCTGAAGAGGTCCATACTGCCTGGCCTGTCCCTCCTGAAGAGGTCCATACTGCCTGGCCTGTCCCTCCTGAAGAGGTCCATACTGCCTGGCCTGTCCCACCTGGAGAGCTCCATACTGCCTGGCCTGTCCCACCTGAAGAGGTCCATACTGCCTGACCTATCCCACCTGGAGAGGTCCATACTGCCTGGCCTGTCCCTCCTGAAGAGGTCCATACTAGCTGGCCTGTCCCACCTGGAGAGGTCTATACTGCCTGGCCTGTCCCTCCTGGAGAGGTCCATACTGCCTGGCCTGTCCCTCCTGAAGAGGTCCATACTGCCTGGCCTGTCCCTCCTGAAGAGCTCCAAACTGCCTGGCCTGTCCCTCCTGAAGAGCTCCATACTGCCTGGCCTGTC
The DNA here is from genome assembly GCA_023634145.1 of Thymallus thymallus. NCBI lineage: Eukaryota > Metazoa > Chordata > Actinopteri > Salmoniformes > Salmonidae > Thymallus > Thymallus thymallus. The sequence continues at coordinate 43,279,762 of CM042413.1, forward strand.
CCACCTGGAGAAGTCCATACTGCCTGGCCTACCCCACCTGGAGAAGTCCATACTGCCTGACCTACCCCACCTGGAGAGGTCCAAAATGCCTGGCCTGTCCCTCCTGGAGAGGTCCATACTGCCTGGCCTGTCCCACCTGGAGAGGTCCATACTGCCTGGCCTGTCCCTCCTGGAGAGGTCCATACTGCCTGGCCTGTCCCTCCTGGAGAGGTCCATACTGCCTGGCCTGTCCCACCTGAAGAGGTCCATACTGCCTGGCCTGTCCCACCTGAAGAGAAGGAGGTAGACCAGGGAGTGAGTTATAAATGATTTCTACTAGAGGGTCAACTTTACTTGTTATGAGGAATGAATACATTGGAAATCTTACTAACGCAAGATCTCTGTTAGGATATAATATAGATATATTAACATACTAGTATACTAGATAGACATATTAACATACTAGATAGACATATTAACATACTAGATAGACATATTAACATACTAGATAGACATATTAACATACTAGATAGACATATTAACATACTAGATAGACATATTAACATACTAGATAGACATATTAACATACTAGATAGACATATTAACATACTAGATAGACATATTAACATACTAGATAGACATATTAACATACTAGATAGACATATTAACATACTAGATAGACATATTAACATACTAGATAGACATATTAACATACTAGATAGACATATTAACATACTAGATAGACATATTAACATACTAGATAGACATATTAACATACTAGATAGATATATTAACATACTAGATAGATATATTAACATACTAGATATACAGCGGGGAGAACAAGTATTTGATACACTGCCAATTTTGCAGGTTTTCCTACTTACAAAGCATGTAGAGGTTCATATGTATTGACATTTCACATGCTTCATCATAAGTTGAGTCAGTTCTAACTTGGGTACCAGTCTGTTTATGCCAACATTACACCCCTTGTACCTGGGCTACAAGCACTTCGCTACACCCGCAATAACATCTGCTAAATGTGTGTATGTGACCAATACAATTTGATTTGATATACCTACAGTGGGGAGATACTGTAGGTATTTGATACACTGACGATTTTGCAGGTTTTCCTACTTACAAAGTAGAGGTCTGTAATTTTTATCATAGGTACTCTTCAACTGTGAGTGACGGAATCTAAAACAAAAATACAGAAAATCACATTGTATGATTTTTAATTAATTAATTTGCATTTTATTGCATGACATAAGTATTTGATCACCTACCAACCAGTAAGAATTCCGGCTCTCACAGACCTGTTAGTTTTTCTTTAAGAAGCCCTCCTGTTCTCCACTCATTACCTGTATTAACTGCACCTGTTTGAACTCGTTACCTGTATAAAAGACACCTGTCCACACACTCAAACAGACTCCAACCTCTCCACAATGGCCAAGACCAGAGAGCTGTGTAAGGACATCAGTGATAAAATTGTAGACCTGCACAAGGCTGGGATGGGCTACAGGACAATAGGCAAGCAGCTTGGTGAGAAGGCAACAACTGTTGGCGCAATTATTAGAAAATGGAAGAAGTTCAAGATGACGGTCAATCTCCCTCGGTCTGGGGCACCATGCAAGATCTCACCTCGTGGGGCATCAATGATCATGAGGAAGGTGAGGGATCAGCCCAGAACTACACGGCAGGACCTGGTCAATGACCTGAAGAGAGCTGGGACCACAGTCTCAAAGAAAACCATTAGTAACACACTACGCCGTCATGGATTAAAATCCTGCAGCGCACGCAAGGTCCCCCTGCTCAAGCCAGCGCATGTCCAGGCCCGTCTGAATTTTGCCAATGACCATCTGGATGATCCAGAGGACGAATGGGAGAAGGTCATGTGGTCTGATGAGACAAAAATAGAGCTTTTTGGTCTAAACTCCACTCGCCGAGTTTGGAGGAAGAAGTAGGATGAGTACAACCCCAAGAACACCATCCCAACCGTGAAAAATGGAGGTGGAAACATCATTCTTTGGGGATGATTTTCTGAAAAGGGGACAGGACGACTGCACCGTATTGAGGGGAGGATGGATGGGGCCATGTATCGCGAGATCTTGGCCAACAACCTCCTTCCCTCAGTAAGAGCATTGAAGATGGGTCGTGGCTTGGTCTTCCAGCATGACAACGACCCGAAACACACAGCCAGGGAAACTAAGGAGTGGCTCCATAAGAAGCATCTCAAGGTCCTGGAGTGGCCTAGCCAGTCTCCAGACCTGAACCCAATAGAAAATCTTTGGAAGGAGCTGAAAGTCCGTATTGCCCAGCGACAGCCCCGAAACCTGAAGGATCTGTATGGAGGAGTGGGCCAAAATCCCTGCTGCAGTGTGTGCAAACCTGGTCAAGAACTACAGGAAACGTATGATCTCTGTAATTGCAAACAAAGGTTTCTGTACCAAATATTAAGTTCTGCTTTTCTGATGTATCAAATACTTATGTCATGCAATAAAATGCAAATTAATTACTTAAAAATCATACAATGTGATTTTCTGGAATTGTGTTTTAGATTCCGTCACTCACAGTTTAAGAGTACCTATGATAAAAATTACAGACTTCTACATGCTTTGTAAGTGGGAAAACCTGCAAAATCGGCAGTGTATCAAATACTTGTTCTCCCCACTGTATATTAACATACTAGATGTGTATTAACATACTAGATGTGTATTAACATACTAGTATACTAGATATATATTAACATACTAGATATATATTAACATACTAGATATATATTAACATACTAGATATGTATTAACATACTAGATATGTATTAACATAATATATATCTAGTATGTTAATATATATCTAGTAACATACTAGTATGTTAAGATATGTATTAACATACTAGATATATATTAACATAATATATATCTAGTATGTTAATATATATCTAGTAACATACTAGTATGTTAATATATATCTTGTAACATACTAGTATACTAGATATGTATTAACATACTAGATATATATTACCATACTAGATATGTATTACCATACTAGATATGTATTACCATACTAGATATGTATTACCATACTAGATATGTATTAACATACTAGTATACTAGATATATATATTAACATACTAGATATATATTAACATACTAGTATGCTAGATATGTATTAACATACTAGTATACTAGATATATATTAACATACTAGATATATTAACATACTAGTATACTAGATATGTATTAACATACTAGATATATATTAACATACTAGATATATTAACATACTAGATATATTAACATACTAGTATACTAGATATGTATTAACATACTAGATATATATTAACATACTAGATATATATTAACATACTAGTATACTAGATATGTATTAACATACTAGTATACTAGATATGTATTAACATACTAGATATGTATTAACATACTAGTATACTAGATATGTATTAACATACTAGATATGTATTAACATACTAGTATACTAGATATGTATTAACATACTAGATATGTATTAACATACTAGTATACTAGATATGTATTAACATACTAGTATACTAGATATGTATTAACATACTAGATATGTATTAACATACTAGATATGTATTAACATACTAGATATGTATTAACATACTAGATATGTATTAACATACTAGATATGTATTAACATACTAGATATGTATTAACATACTAGATATGTATTAACATACTAGATATATATTAACATACTAGATATATATTAACATACTAGTATACTAGATATGTATTAACATACTAGATATATATTAACATACTAGTATACTAGATATATATTAACATACTAGATATGTATTAACATACTAGTATACTAGATATATATTAACATACTAGATATATATTAACATACTAGATATATATTAACATACTAGATATGTATTAACATACTAGTATACTAGATATGTATTAACATACTAGATATGTATTAACATACTAGTATACTAGATATATATTAACATACTAGATATATTAACATACTAGTATACTAGATATGTATTAACATACTAGATATATATTAACATACTAGTATACTAGATATATATTAACATACTAGTATACTAGATATATATTAACATACTAGATATATATATTAACATACTAGATATATATATTAACATACTAGATATATATATTAACATACTAGATATGTATTAACATACTAGATATGTATTAACATACTAGTATACTAGATATGTATTAACATACTAGTATACTAGATATGTATTAACATACTAGTATACTAGATATGTATTAACATACTAGTATACTAGATATGTATTAACATACTAGTATACTAGATATGTATTAACATACTAGTATACTAGATATATATTAACATACTAGATATGTATTAACATACTAGTATACTAGATATGTATTAACATACTAGTATACTAGATATGTATTAACATACTAGTATACTAGATATATAGAGGAATGTTAAACAGTATACACTCACTGTACTGTAAGTCGCTTTGCATAAAAGCTTCTGCTAAATGCCATACACAGTGGGACACGTATTTTCATATGGGAAAAAGGAATCCAATGCACTTCAAAGACTAGATGGTGGACTGATATGAAACACATGATGTAAACTAGTTCACTCACAGTGAGACGAGGGCATCAAGACATTCGTGTGAAGGGGTAAATCTGAAACCTGCTCACTAATGCCACCTAGCATCTATTGTAGGCTACAAGAGTTTGAAATTATATAAATACTTTACAGAAATAAATTTAATTATTACAAATACTTCACCAGAGAACATGACGTAGCCACAGAGGAGCATTGGCTTCCTGAATTTTTTTGTTGTGGATTGTTTCAAACCTAGATATATTAACATACTAGATATATATTAACATACTAGTATACTAGATATGTATTAACATACTAGATATGTATTAACATACTAGATATATATTAACATACTAGTATACTAGATATGTATTAACATACTAGATATATATTAACATACTAGATATGTATTAACATACTAGATATATATTAACATACTAGTATACTAGATATATATTAACATACTAGATATATATTAACATACTAGATATATATTAACATACTAGATATATATTAACATACTAGATATATATTAACATACTAGATATATATTAACATACTAGATATATATTAACATACTAGTATACTAGATATATATTAACATACTAGTATACTAGATATGTATTAACATACTAGTATACTAGATATATATTAACATACTAGATATGTATTAACATACTAGTATACTAGATATGTATTAACATACTAGATATGTATTAACATACTAGATATGTATTAACATACTAGTATACTAGATATGTATTAACATACTAGTATACTAGATATATAGAGGAATGTTAAACAGTATACACTCACTGTACTGTAAGTCGCTTTGCATAAAAGCTTCTGCTAAATGCCATACACAGTGGGACACGTATTTTCATATGGGAAAAAGGAATCCAATGCACTTCAAAGACTAGATGGTGGACTGATATGAAACACATGATGTAAACTAGTTCACTCACAGTGAGACGAGGGCATCAAGACATTCGTGTGAAGGGGTAAATCTGAAACCTGCTCACTAATGCCACCTAGCATCTATTGTAGGCTACAAGAGTTTGAAATTATATAAATACTTTACAGAAATAAATTAAATTATTACAAATACTTCACCAGAGAACATGACGTAGCCACAGAGGAGCATTGGCTTCCTGAATTTTTTTGTTGTGGATTGTTTCAAACCAAAAGCAAGTAGGCCTATCATTCCTAGTTGGGAAGTCCACAATTTACGCGTTGCAGTAGGCCTAGCTAATTATTGAGTTGCGGCTGTAGATGAAAAGCATCTCAAATATGTGTGAAGATAGTGTCTTGAGTATCATTTGAAATTTGAAATATCATTTGTTGAGACAAGAAGAAGGGGAGGGGTGTGGCCAAGATATTAGCGGCATCTCTCTCCATAGTGCATAGATACAGTACCAGTCACACCTACTCATTCAATGGTTTTAATACATTCCCCAGTATAGATACAGTACCAGTCACACCTACTCATTCCAGGGTTTTTCTTTATTTTTTATTATTTTCTACATTGTAGAATAATATTGAAGACATCAAAACTATGAAATGACACATATGGAATCATGTAGTAACCAAAAGTGTTAAACAAATCAAAATATATTTTATATCTGTCACGGTTTCTCCCGGTACAGCTCCATCATCTCCACGCCATCTTGTACCTTTGCCCTAGTACTCCAGATTACCGAACTCTGCTTGCCCCTGACCTGTCTTTTGCCGACCCCTGTTGTGATAATAAATATTTGTAATTCTGAAGTTCTGCGCCTGGGTCTTACCTTCGAACGTAATACAATAGAGTGCTGAGTACCAGACAGTTAGCAGTTTGGGTAATCTACTAATGACCAGCAGCAGCACCTGACTAAACGGTCACATGGAATTTGACTGTGGTGATGATTGTGGCAGTAATATGGTCACCATAACAGCCCTAGACCTGTCCTGAGGATATTTTATTTATGTATTTAACCTTTATATAACTATGCAAGTCAGAAATTCAAATTCTTATTTACAATTACTGCCTACCTACAGGGTCAGCCCCTGGAGCAAATTAGGGTTAAGTGCCTTGCTCAAGGACACATCAACAGGTTTTTCACCTTGTCGGCTTGGGTATTCGAACCAGTGACCTTTTGATTACTGACCCAAAGCTCTAACCACTAGGCTAATACTGGGAAATACTGGGCAACACTGGGAAATACTGGGCAACACTGGGAAATACTGGGCAACACTGGGAAATACTGGGCAACACTGGGAAATACTGGGAAACACTGGGCAACACTGGGAAATACTGGGCAACACTGGGAAATACTGGGCAACACTGGGAAATACTGGGCAACACTGGGAAATACTGGGAAATACTGGGCAATACTGGGAAATACTGGGCAACACTGGGAAATACTGGGCAACACTGGGAAATACTGGGCAACACTGGGAAATACTGGGCAACACTGGGAAATACTGGGAAATACTGGGCAACACTGGGAAATACTGGGCAACACTGGGAAATACTGGGCAACACTGGGAAATACTGGGCAACACTGGGAAATACTGGGCAACACTGGGAAATACTGGGCAACACTGGGAAACACTGGGAAATACTGGGAAATACTGGGAAATACTGGGCAATACTGGGAAATACTGGGAAATACTGGGAAATACTGGGAAATACTGGGAAATACTGGGAAATACTGGGAAATACTGGGAAATACTGGGAAATACTGGGAAATACTGGGCAACACTGGGCAACACTGGGCAACACTGGGCAACACTGGGAAATACTGGGAAATACTGGGAAATACTGGGCAACACTGGGCAACACTGGGAAATACTGGGAAATACTGGGAAATACTGGGAAATACTGGGAAATACTGGGAAATACTGGGAAATACTGGGCAACACTGATATCCACCCTGAACAAAGGTGGGGGGAGGTGGAGGACCAGGGGTAAAATCACCAGGGAAGCACCTGTGTGTTGTAATAATTGCGTTGTTTGCTCTATAACCGGTTAGTTCATATGCCTTGCCACCGCAACATATATACTGTAGGTCAAAGGCCAAGACAGTAAGAAGACACAGTGGCAGAATAAATTCAAACACACCTGTGTTTCATCACAAAACCGGAGAGCAACATCTGTACAGTCACAAAGCATTTAGCATATAACAAACAGTTACATGACCTACAGCATGGTCAAGCAAATTAATGTTTCCAACATTTTCGGATTACTAAACAACTAGAACCATGGAGAGTTATCTGACCTCACTATTCCAGCACAATTTCAACTTTAACATTTCAACATCATCAAATTACCTATGCTTAGTCTAATACAGTGACAACTAAAAGATACCAAAAATTTGGTATAGTCCAATCAACGTAAGCTAAATATGATGGCTGTGTGTGTGTGTGTTTGTGCGTGCAAGTAGAAAAAACATGTTGACTCACCCTATTTGTAGAGAAACGCCAATGCCATCCTCCTCTCTTTCATGTTGCCTGAAACGGTCTATAACTCATACAGTACACACTTTTAGTTTTTGTTGTCCTAGGCTATCTGGCTAAAATGCTTGCTCGGTAGCCTAGCTTCCTTCATGTGCAACGATACGTCAGCTAGTTAACATTAGCATACTACATATTGAACTTCCATCCTCTCAGGCCAGGGGCACAATGTATGAATTTATGGTTGGATCAGAATCATTATAATAATTGGCCAGCACAGAGAATTAGGTAAAACCACAAGTCTGAATCCCCATCTCCATCCATGGCTAATTTTGAAAAAGTCAGATTTGAGCTAGCTAGCCACCTGAGGACAACGACACAACGAGATGCAACACTCTTCTGTCAATAAAGACATTTGGCTTGTGATGTGATTGGTCTGAAGCATTGTTTTGGTGCGCCAGGACCATCCACAGTTGAGTTCGCTCAGTTTAGCTTAACACTGATTGGCTATTATTGTATCTATTTTGTTATCAAAGGAGGACAAACGCTCGCTGGCTTCTCTTGCCTTCAGCGCTACAATATCATACTCTTTCTGACCAGACAGCATCAGATAGATACGCTACACATACACATACTGAGACAGAGGGGCTCTGTTTTGTTCGCTCGGATGCTGTAACTGGTGAGATACATTCAGCCTCAGATGCTGTAACTGGTGAGATACATTCAGCCTTATACGAATGGAAGGAAATGTATGAAACACAGAAATGAAAGATACATTATTTTGTTTGTTTTTGTCTTTTCTTCTTGGTAATATTTTTGGGGAAGCCTGGCTTCCCTTGGCAGCCATGAATACACGTCAATGTGGAGGAAGGGTGGGGGATGGGTGAAGGTGAGGGAAGGGGGTGGGGGGTCTGTGAGGACATGGACAGGTATGCAACTGTCTACCTGAGTGGAGTGGTTAGACTTATGCACTCACCTTGAACAGTATAATGATATCTGTATTTGTCCTTTGGTGGGGGTTTTCTGGAGCAGCAACATACCTGACAGCTGACTGATCTTCACTGTGTTTGTCTTTTGGTGTTTGTTAATGGGACAGAACTTAACATTCCTGTTTTTCTGCCAAGATACTGTTAATCTGTGTCATCAGATCTCTCCTGAGAATCAGGTCTTCTAGGCTCCTTTTAATCTTCTCACAGTATATGTATAGGGAGATTGCATTTAACAAAACAGCTTCCAACATTGTTTGTCTTGTTGTTTAACAAGTGTCACAGAGACAATGAAGAGTAAACATTGAGACATCCTGGTATAACACGTAGAGGTGTATGTGTGGATTAGACCCAGGTCCATCTTTCCTCTTGATTGATTCTATTCCCAATAATTAAATACAATATCTTACTATTTCCTGAAACATCTCACAACTGTACAGCCCCCGTACAGTACCTACCATTGACCTTACCCTCCATGCCAACTGTACAGCCCCCATACCTACCATTGACCTTACCCTCCATGTCAACTGTACAGCCCCCGTACAGTACCTACCATTGACCTTACCCTCCATGTCAACTGTACAGCCCCCATATAGTACCTACCATTGACCTTACCCTCCATGTCATGACAACTTTATCACAACACTATACCTACAGTACAGACCATTCTTCAAACACAACCCTCAGAGGGGTTGGGTTAAATGTGGAAGACACACTCCAGTATCTCTATTTGAACATCATCATCATCATCATCATCATCTGCACATCTATCACTCCAGTGTTAATTCTACATTGTAATTATTTTGCCACTATGGTCTATTTATTGTCCTACCTTCCTAACCTTACTGCATTTACACACACTGTATATAGATTCTCTATTGTGTTATTGACTGTACGTTTGTTTATTCTCATGTGTAACTCTGTGTTGTTTTTAATTGTCTCACTGCTTTGCTTTGTCTTGACCAGGTCACAGTTGTAAATGAGAACTAGTTCTCAACTGACCTACCTGGTTAAATAAAGGTGAAATAAAACCTACCTGGTTAAATGAAGGTGAAATAAAAATGAATAAAATAAAAAGATGTAAGTTGTGTAGCGAGAACAGAGCTGGAACATATAGCGGACGTTTTACAGGCTCCTGACAAATTCACAGTCATAGTGTGTTACTGATGGTAGCCTTTGTTACTTTGGTCCCAGCTCTCTGCAGGTCATTCACTAGGTCCCCCCGTGTGGTTCTGGGATTTTTGCTCACCGTTCTTGTGATCATTTTGACCCCACGGGGTGAGATCTTGCATGGAGCCCCAGATCGAGGGAGATTATCAGTGGTCTTGTATGTCTTCCATTTCCTAATAATTGCTCCCACAGTTGATTTCTTCACACCAAGCTGCTTACCTATTGCAGATTCAGTCTTCCCAGCCTGGTGCAGGTCTACAATTTTGTTTCTGGTGTCCTTTGACAGCTCTTTGGTCTTGGCGTGTGACTGTTTGGAGTGTGACTGTTTGAGGTTGTGGACAGGTGTCTTTTATATTGATAACAAGTTCAAACAGGTGCCATTAATACAGGTAACGAGTGGAGGACAGAGGAGCCTCTTAAAGAAGAAGTTACAGGTCTGTGAGAGCCAGAAATCTTGCTTGTTTGTAGGTGACCAAATACTTATTTTCCACCATAATTTGCAAATAAATTCATAAAAAATTTTACAATGTGATTTTCTGGAAAATAAATTCTCATTTTGTCTCTCATAGTTGAAGTGTACCTATGATGAAAATTACAGGCCTCTCTCATCTTTTTAAGTGGGAGAACTTGCACAATTGGTGGCTGACTAAATACTTTTTTGCCCCACTGTACTATGATAAACGATTGCTAACTTTTGCTTGTCTTAACAAGCTTAACTTAAGATAAACTTAAAATAAAGGTAGGTTAACTTTTGCTTGCGTTTTAATGTTCCGATCTGGTATATAACAATAGCAAACACAATGTCCGCTCAATCAAAAAAGGACAAGGTGCAAATATGAGTAACCACTATCCTCCCATTGAAATAGATACGTCCTTGTCTGCATATTTTTTGCGGAACGCAGACGTTCTAGAATGTTTTTTTCTCTGTGTTACAATGCCGCCTGTTCCATGTTATCTGACAGAATGCACAACAAAAACCTATCCCAGTACTGACTTGAATTGTTCACTAGTCTCTCATCGAGAGTCCAAGTCAAGTCTCAAGTCAATTGATTTTCTTTGCTACTTAAGTGCAACTCGAGTCTGAGTCTCAGACTCAAGTTTCCATCTCTGCCGCATGGTTACATGTTGCAACCTTGGGCAACATTTGCCTGGGAAGCCCAATTCATCACTTAAGCTGTGTTTTTAATGCACACTGAAATTAAACACAGACTATACCTTTCTTATCAGGAAACTCATGTATGTTGGACTGTCATTACAATTACTTCACCAGAACCTGTTTGTAGTGTGGCTAACCACTGAATGGCTCTGAATTCACTGTCAGCATGCAGTCAAAGCTTCAACCACTTTTGGAGAAAACTAGTGCTCTCAAATCGTATCCTGATGTCGACAGCAGATGGGAGTTGTATTAGTAACATGGCTAACTTAGCTAGCTAACATACATTTAGAGAAAACTAATTATATTTACTGGCAAGCTAGCTAACATTAGCAACTTTTGGTGGTCAATGAGACTGAGCTAGCTAAACAGTTGAGCTAGCAAACAATGTAACAAAAGTATTATTTCAGATAAATGAAAATATATGCCATCAACAGTCTGTTTTCAAGAATCACATTAGCAAGTACCCCTTGTGCACTGTTCAATTATTTAGCTATAAAAAAAAAATGGCATTCATGTGTTTTAAACGTGAGCTTGTCCGAGGTGCCGGAGTCGATGACAGCTGCTATTCATTGGAGAGCTTTCGATTGGTTGCTAAAAAATATGGGGCGAGGTTTAGCAAAGGGTCAATTGTCTGTGAACATGAAGTAGTAATCTCCCTCCTTTACAGAGAACAGAGCTGAAACTGTGAAGTGGTAGACCTAGGAGCGGGCCTCAGATCCAGTACTGACTGAGGTCCGCCGGTGTGTAGCTGATAGTCCAATCAGACATTGGGATCGCAGTGCTGTGGGACCGCAAAACTACCGTCCGCAAAATCCTGGCGCTAACAGGGATTGAGTTGGTACAGTGTATGTCTATGTAAGAATGCTGATGAGTGTGTCTCGACTCCCATCCATATCGGTTCTATGTCTCTATAGGGAACGGTGTATGGTTTCTATATCTCTATAGGGAACAGTGTATCGTTTCTATATCTCTATAGGGAACAGTGTATCGTTTCTATATCTCTATAGGGAACAGTGTATCGTTTATAAGTCTCTATAGGGAACAGTGTATCGTTTCTATATCTCTATAGGGAACAGTGTATCGTTTATAAGTCTCTATAGGGAACAGTGTATCGTTTCTATGTCTCTATAGGGAACAGTGTATCGTTTCTATATCTCTATAGGGAACAGTGTATCGTTTCTATATCTCTATAGGGAACAGTGTATCGTTTATAAGTCTCTATAGGGAACAGTGTATCGTTTCTATGTCTCTATAGGGAACAGTGTATCGTTTATATGTCTCTATAGGGAACAGTGTATCGTTTCTATATCTCTATAGGGAACAGTGTATCGTTTATAAGTCTCTATAGGGAACAGTGTATCGTTTCTATGTCTCTATAGGGAACAGTGTATCGTTTCTATATCTCTATAGGGAACAGTGTATCGTTTATAAGTCTCTATAGGGAACAGTGTATCGTTTATATGTCTCTATAGGGAACAGTGTATCGTTTATATGTCTCTATAGGGAACAGTGTATCGTTTCTATATCTCTATAGGGAACAGTGTATCGTTTATAAGTCTCTATAGGGAACAGTGTATCGTTTATATGTCTCTATAGGGAACAGTGTATCGTTTATAAGTCTCTATAGGGAACAGTGTATCGTTTATATGTCTCTATAGGGAACAGTGTATCGTTTATATGTCTCTATAGATAGATAGATAGATAGATAGATAGATAGATAGATAGATAGATAGATAGATAGATAGATAGATAGATAGATAGATAGATAGATAGATAGATAGATAGATAGATAGATAGATAGATAGATAGATAGATAGATAGATAGATAGATAGATAGATAGATAGATAGATAGATAGATAGATAGATAGATAGATAGATAGATAGATAGGTACTTTATTGATCCCCCGGGGGGGAAATTTCATTGTCAAGCAGCTACAACAAAACACAGGGCAGGTGCAAAATGCCACAACGAAAGTACACAAAAGACAGATACACGGTACATGATACATAGAGCGGCAGTATGAAAAAGTATAGAAATACAAGATATCTGGAGTGCAAAAAAAATAAAAGCTATAAAAAGACATTGCATAGTATGAGTGGTTGGCTGAACAGGGAACAGTGTATCGTTCATATGTCTCTATAGGGAACGGTGTATCGTTTCTATGTCTCTATAGGGAACGGTGTATCGTTTCTATGTCTCTATATGGAACGGTGTATGGTTTATAAGTCTCTATAGGGAACGGTGTATCGTTTATATGTCTCTATAGGGAACGGTGTATCGTTTCTATGTCTCTCTAGGGAACGGTGTATCGTTTCTATGTCTCTAGGGAACGGTGTATCGTTTCTATGTCTCTATAGGGAACGGTGTATCGTTTCTATGTCTCTCTAGGGAACGGTGTATCGTTTCTATGTCTCTATAGGGAACAGTGTATCGTTTCTATGTCTCTCTAGGGAACGGTGTATCGTTTCCATGTCTCTATAGGGAACGGTGTATCGTTTCTATGTCTCTATAGGGAACGGTGTATCGTTTCTATGTCTCTATAGGGAACGGTGTATGGCCTGTCTGCGGACTTTGATGGAGACGGCAGAGATTACTTCACCACTCAAGGTCAGATGATAGTCAGTAGTCCATGGAGTTCTCTAAGAGCTGGAAAGTGTCAGGCACTTGCACTAACGCAGAAACCAACATCGACCCATGCGGAGCCAGACCCAACCGTCATAACTGGGCTAGGATGCAGTGCAGCTTCATCAAAGAAAGACTTTTGAACTGTGCCTCAAGAAGGTAGCATGCTGCAGCATATTGCTATGAAAAACCCATTATGAATAACCCATTATGAATAACCCATTATGAATAAACCATTATAAATAAACCCTTATAAATAAACAATTATGAATAAACAATTATGAATAAATCATTATGAATAAACAATTATGAATAAACAATTATGAATAAACTATTATGAATAAACCATTATAAATAAACCCTTTTGAATAAACCTTCCGCCGCATCGCCCCTATGACTGCGGGATTGACCTTCTCCCTAGCACCACGCCGCCCCGGGGACGGCTGTACTTGTTGTTGGAACCAGAGACCAAGGCTATTGAGACCTAACATTGGGGACTCCCTAGCGGCAGGATTTATCCGTCCCTCTTCCTCTCCCGCCGTGCATTGGCTATCGGGACCTCAATGACATTACGGTGAAGAACCGTTACCCACTACCACTCATTTCCTCGGCCTTCGAGCCACTCCAGGGGGCCACCGTCTTCTCCAAGTTGGACCTACGGAACGCCTACCACCTGGAGCGGATACGAGAGGGGGACGAGTGGAAGACCGCCTTGAACACGGCCAGTGGCCACTACGAGTATCTGGTCATGCCTTTCGGCCTCACCAATGCCCCTGCTGTGTTCCAGGCCCTGGTGAATGATGTCCTCCGCGATATGTTGAACAGGTTTGTCTTCGACGTCATCCTCGTCTTCTCCCACTCTCCTCAAGAGCACGTGCTCCATGTACGACAGGTTCCATGTACGACAGGTTCCATGTACGACAGGCTCCATGTACGACAGGTTCCATGTACGACAGGTTCCATGTACGACAGGTTCCATGTACGACAGGCTCCATGTACGACAGGTTCCATGTACGACACCACTCCACTATTCCCTTTCTGGGCTACATCATCTCCGCAGGGAGTGTCCAGATGGATCCCGGGAAGGTGAGAGTGGTGGTGGATTGGCCTTAGACCATTTTTATCGGCGCTTTATCCGTCGGTACAGCACCCTGGTTTCCCCCCTGTCTGCACTCACCTCCATCAAGGTTCCGTTCACATGGTCCGCATCCGCTGACCTGGCGTTTCGGAACCTCAAGCATCGCTTCACCACGGCCCCTATATTGATTCATCCTGACACTTCCCGTCAGTTCCTGGTGCAGGCAGATGCTTTGGATATCAGAGTGGGGACTGTCCTGTCCCAATGTTCTGCCCAGGACCTTAAGCTGCATCCCTGTGCCTTCTTCGACGTGGGGAATCGGGAGCTCCTCGCGGTGAAGATGGTGTTGGAGGAGTGTAGGCACTAGCTGGAGGGGGCAGAACAAGCGTCTCAACTCCAGACAAGCAAGATGAGCCCTGCTGTTTACCCGGTTCAATTTTTCCCTTTCATACCGGCCGGGGTCCAAGAACATTAAGCCGGATGCCATGCCTCGCTGCTATAGCCCCACGGGGATCACCCTGGAGCCCGATACCATCCTTCCCACCTCGTGCCTGGTGACGGCCCTCAGTCCCCAGTTCTCGCCTGTCCTCCGGTTTCCACCCCCAGTCCAACGGTCGGAACGAGCCAACCAGGACCTTGAGACGACTCTTCGCTGCCTAGTCTCCGCCAACCCCACCACCTGGAGTCAGCAGCTAGTTTGGGTCGAGTACGCCCTGAACACCCTTCCTTGCTCCGCCACGGGTCTCTCACCCTTTGGGCTATCAGCCCCCGCTCTTCCCCCAGCAAGAGGTGGAGGTCGGCGTACCTTTGGCCCAGATGTTTGTCTGCCGCTGTCGTCGTACCTGGATGAGAGCCTGGTCGGCCCTTCTCAAGACCACTTCCAGGTATCGACGACAGGCAGACTGCCACCAGATCCTGGCTCCCAGGTATCGGGTAGGGCAGAAGGTATGGCTGTCCATCCGGGATCTGCCCCTCCTGGTGGAGTTATTGGCACTTTCCCCATTTCCTGTTTATTAGCCCCCCTGCTATCCGCCTTCTGTTGCCCCGGACCCTTCGTATTCATCCCACCTTTCATGTGTCTAGACTAAAACCTATATCTCACAGCCCTTTGTCTCCTGTTTCCAGGCCTACCCCTCTTCCACGGCTCATCGACAGCCAACCAGTGTACACTGTGAGGCGTCTCCTGAAGGTTTGACCTCGGGGCAGGGGATTCCAGTACCTGGTTGACTGGGAGGGGTACGGTCCGGAGGAGAGGTGCTGGGTCCCTGCTAGGGACATCCTGGATCCAGCCCTCATCTCTGAGGAGGATGTAACACTGTACCTGGTGGATATAGAGCCTGCTGTGGATGACTGTACACAGAGGAGGAGGCAGGGAGAGTGAGGGGGACATAACACGGTACCTGGTGGATATAGAGCCTGCTGTGGATGACTGTACACAGAGGAGGAGGCAGGGAGAGTGAGGAGGACATTACACTGGCAAACCCTGTTCATTCCTTGTCATATGAAGAGAATTTATAGATAAATATATCGGTGCTCATCGGCCATTGTACAAAAACATTATTCAATATGTTGGAAATCGGTTTGGAAGGAATCAGTGGCTAACTGCAAGCTATGCAAAAGCGACCACTAGCCTGCTATTCAGTGGAGAGGGTGTGTGGTCCAAGTCGGGGTTTAAGGGTCTCTTTTTCATTCACTCGCAACACACCATGGGCCAGAAAAGGTTGAATACATTGGCAATGCTGTCAATCCAGCATGACTTCTGCCACATTTAAAACAACTGGAAACGAGCTACGACTGGGAAAATAGGTTTTGACCAGCCATCTCTCTTTCTAGAGCTCCAACACTGACATCATGATTCAACCTTGTTTTTTTCAAAGTTCCCAGTTGACTTGAAAGCACCATAAATCCAGAGAATGCCATACTTTGATGACAAAATTTGATGACAAAATGTGCCCACAAGAAGGACCGCAGCGCCACCTTACTGTTCAAGTGAGCACCGCACAAAAAGGCGAGTCCAAAAATGTATTGTATGCTGCTGCATAAATGGTGTAATATGCCAGAGATATGTATACTGTACTGTAGAAAGCATCGTCCCCTTATGCCATAGTTTGTACATCAAAAATGTCAGTAGAAACCACATTTGTTTAAGCAA
Source organism: Thymallus thymallus (assembly GCA_023634145.1). Taxonomy (NCBI): domain Eukaryota; kingdom Metazoa; phylum Chordata; class Actinopteri; order Salmoniformes; family Salmonidae; genus Thymallus; species Thymallus thymallus. Next base: position 43,296,956 of record CM042413.1, read on the forward strand.
GTCAAACATATCAGCTGTTATTTAAAAAGTCAGTAAAGGAGACTAAATGAAATGTTTCGCTGCCAGACAAGGCTCCGCTGATAGCCAGGTGTAGCAGTGGTAAGGTGTTGGGACACTTTATGTCGGCCCTAACAGTTTGTGGGTACAGTTTGTCACCGTTATAGTGTAGTTAATGTGTTGTGTAGTTAATGTGTTGTGTTGTGTAGTTAATGTGTTGTGTTGTGTAGTTGTTGTATTGTGTAGTTAATGTGTTGTGTTGTGTAGTTGTTGTATTGTGTAGTTAATGTGTTGTGTTGTGGCTTTGCTGGCATGCATAAAATACATTAAAAAGGAGTTTGCCCCACCAAGATTTACACGCTAAAACTGCCACTGCAGCTGTGTGAAGAACAGAACATAACAACAACAGAAAGGCCAGCTTGTCAGTATAGTACACAACATATCAAGAACAGAAAGGCCAGCTTGTCAGTATAGTACACAACATATCAAGAACAGAAAGGCCAGCTTGTCAGTACAGTACACAACATATCAAGAACAGAAAGGCCAGCTTGTCAGTATAGTACACAACATATCAAGAACAGAAAGGCCAGCTTGTCAGTACAGTACACAACATATCAAGAACAGAAAGGCCAGCTTGTCAGTATAGTACACAACATATCAAGAACAGAAAGGCCAGCTTGTCAGTACAGTACACAACATATCAAGAACAGAAAGGCCAGCTTGTCAGTATAGTACTGTCACAGATGGGTGCATGGAGAGACCAAGACGCAGCGCAGGGATAGTATTTCGACATTTTCTTATTTATTTTATATATATAAATCGAAAATAAATGGCGAACTACAGGATACAAAACTGAAACTATAAACTAACGTCACATTCACAAAAAACACACGGAATGAACGGACGTAACAAAAAGCACACTTACTTCACCCGTGACTGCGACATACATCGATAACAACCCACCCCAAGTGAAGGACCGACTCAACATATATTGGATCCCTAATTAGAGACAACGGGAAGCAGCTGCCTCTAATTAGAGATCCACCCAAAACCCACAAAGAAACAGAAAGGAACGACACTGTCAGACTCTGACCATAACTACATAGAGAAGCCTATTGCTTCTCTATGGCCAGAGCCTGACAGTACCCCCCCCCCAAGGCGCGGACTCCCGGACGCCAAAAAATAAGGGCACACAAAAACATGGGGGGGTTAATTTGGGAGGGAAAAACTAGTCCTTTGGGTGCGGCTCTGGCTCCGGCGACGTGGACAGTTTTTTTCCATGCCCCTTTCTTATCACCGGTCCCGGGCTGGGTACCGGTGGGGCAAACGGCTCCGGCCAAGGAGCGGGAGATTTGACCGGGCCCGGACTGGGCACCGGTGGGGCAAACGGCTCCGGCCATGGAGCGGGGTAAACAACCGGGCCCGGACTGGGCACCGGGGGGGCAAACGGCTCCGGCCATGGAGCGGGGAAAACAACCGGGCCCGGACTGGGCACCGGTGGGGCAAACGGCTCCGGCCATGGAGCGGGGAAAACAACCGGGCCCGGACTGGGCACCGGTGGGGCAACCGGCTCCGGCCATGGAGCGGGAAAAACACCCGGGCCCGACCTGGGCCCCGGTGGGACAAACGGCTCCGGCCATGTAGCGGGGAAAACAACTGGGTCCGGACTGGGCACCGGTGGGACAAACGGCTCCGGCCATGGAGCTGGGCAATAAACCGGGCCCGGACTGGGCACCGGTGGGGTAAACTGCTCCGGCCATGGAGCTGGGAAAACAGCCGGGCCCGGACTGGGCACCGGTGGGGCGGACTGCTTAGGCTCTGAAGCGGAGCAGACGGCTGGACCCGGACTGGGTACAGGTGGAGCGGACTGCTCTGGCACTGAGGCGGAGCAGGCGGCTGGACCCGGACTGGGTACCGGTGGAGCGGACTGCTCTGGCACTGAGGCGGAGCAGGCGGCTGGACCCGGATTGGGCACCGGTGGAGCGGACTGCTCTGGCACTGAGGCGGAGCAGGCGGCTGGACCCGGATTGGGCACCGGTGGAGCGGACTGCTCTGGCACTGAGGCGGAGCAGGCGGCTGGACCCGGATTGGGTACCGGTGGAGCGGACTGCTCTGGCACTGGGGCGGAGCAGGCGGCTGGACCCGGATTGGGTACCGGTGGAGCGGACTGCTCTGGCACTGGGGCAGAGCAGAGCAGACGGCTGGTCCCGGAATGGGCACCGGTGGAGCCGATTGCTCTGGCACTGAGGCGGAGCAGACGGCTGGACCCGGACTGGGTACCGGTGGAGGAGGCTCCAGGCCTTGAGCTGTGGCTGGAGGCTCCGGGCTGCTGACCCTCGCTGGAGGTGCAGGGCTGCTGACCTTCGCTGGAGGTGCAGGGCTGCTGACCTTCGCTGGAGGTGCAGGGCTGCTGACCTTCGCTGGAGGTGCAGGGCTGCTGACCCTCGCTGGAGGTTCCGGGTCGCTCACCATCGCTGGAGGTTCCGGTCCAATCACACGCCTCGCCACGAGATTCATCTGGCGCTTGAAGTCCTCCAACGCCAGGACGACCAGCGGATCCATCTGAGTCTCCAGAGGAAGAGCATTCCAGGCTCTCCACCACCTCGTCTGCTCCTCCTCCGGGTACTCATAGAACCCCTCTGGCCGCTCCCGATCTAGATCTGTGGGCATACGAAGTGGAGTTGGTTCCTCCAGGAGCCCCCACGGGTAAAGGAACTGAAGCACGTCCTCGTCGTCGTCCTCCTCCGACGAGTCCGACTCGAACCCTCCGAGGAGTTCCGTGTCCGTATACCGACGCGGGAAACTCTCTCTCTCCCTCTCTCCCCAGTCACGCTGCTTGGTCTCATACGGGTGGGTTGTTCTCTCACAGATGGGTGCATGGAGAGACCAAGACGCAGCGCAGGGATAGTATTTCGACATTTTCTTATTTATTTTATATATATAAATCGAAAATAAATGGCGAACTACAGGATACAAAACTGAAACTATAAACTAACGTCACATTCACAAAAAACACACGGAATGAACGGACGTAACAAAAAGCACACTTACTTCACCCGTGACTGCGACATACATCGATAACAACCCACCCCAAGTGAAGGACCGACTCAACATATATTGGATCCCTAATTAGAGACAACGGGAAGCAGCTGCCTCTAATTAGAGATCCACCCAAAACCCACAAAGAAACAGAAAGGAACGACACTGTCAGACTCTGACCATAACTACATAGAGAAGCCTATTGCTTCTCTATGGCCAGAGCCTGACAAGTACACAACATATCAAGAACAGAAAGGCCAGCTTGTCAGTATAGTACACAACATATCAAGAACAGAAAGGCCAGCTTGTCAGTACAGTACACAACATATCAAGAACAGAAAGGCCAGCTTGTCAGTACAGTACACAACATAACAAGGACAGAAAGGCCAGCTTGTCAGTACAGTACACAACATATCAAAACAGAGAGGCCAGCTTGTCAGTACAGTACACAACATAACAAGAACAGAAAGGCCAGCTTGTCAGTACAGTACACAATATAACAGGAACAGAAAGGCCAGCTTGTCAGTACAGTACACAACATAACAAAAGAAAGGCCAGCTTGTCAGTACAGTACACAACATAACAAGAACAGAAAGGCCAGCTTGTCAGTACAGTACACAACATATCAAGAACAGAAAGGCCAGCTTGTCAGTACAGTATATAACAAGAACAGAAAGGCCAGCTTGTCAGTACAGTACACAACATATCAAGAACAGAAAGGCCAGCTTGTCAGTACAGTACACAACATATCAAGAACAGAAAGGCCAGCTTGTCAGTACAGTACACAACATAACAAGAACAGAAAGGCCAGCTTGTCAGTACAGTACACAACATATCAAGAACAGAAAGGCCAGCTTGTCAGTACAGTACACAACATAACAAGAACAGAAAGGCCAGCTTGTCAGTACAGTACACAACATATCAATAACAGAAAGGCCAGCTTGTCATTATAGTACACAACATAACAAGAACAGAAAGGCCAGCTTGTCAGTACAGTACACAACATATCAAGAACAGAAAGGCCAGCTTGTCAGTACAGTATATAAGAAGAACAGAAAGGCCAGCTTGTCAGTACAGTCCACAACATATCAGGAACAGAAAGGCCAGCTTGTCAGTACAGTCCACAACATATCAGGAACAGAATGGCCAGCTTGTCAGTACAGTCCTCAACATATCTTGAACAGAAAGGCCAGCTTGTCAGTACAGTACACAACATAACAAGAGCAGAAAGGCCAGCTTGTCAGTACAATACACAACATAACAAGAACAGAAAGGCCAGCAAACTCTATGTTCTCCCAATGACCACCTTCATTGATCCATGAGGATTTTCCGTCAGGTTGACAGTATAGTAAACATACCAGTTTTAATTTGACAGGAACATTACTTCAGTTATCCTACTATGAAATGCATTATTTTAAGAACAATTGTTTAAAAAAATGCTAAATTGTTGCACTTCTTTTTCAGATCACAGCAAATGGCTGCTGTAAAATGTGTAAGTATGACAGTAAATTGTTTCAATCAATTCAGTATTAAGATGTAAATATGATCTTATTCATGCATTGTAAGACCTCTGATATCATTATTGAAAAGGAGACCAACCCTGTAGTCCAGTGAACACAAATAGATGCAGCTCTTTTTCCTGGTCTTGTGAGCCAGATCATGTATAATGGTGTGTTTCCCTCCAATAGCAGGTGTAGAGAAGGAGAAAAGGGAAGGGTTCAACCTAAATGTGTCTTCCAGACGTTTTGTGAATCAGAGAGGTGCAGGGGTCTGCCTTGATCGACGTCCGGGGAGAAGTTGTTGTTGGTACCCTGCTTCCCATAGCTCTTATTTAGCTAACAGCTTAACTAACTGATATTTAAAATGTAGATTAAATTATATTTAAAATGTAGAAACATATGCTTGCTTATCTTATTCAACTTTCAAATACCTATAACCCTTGTTTGTTTCATTGTAGAAGTGCATGTACCTAGACTTGATGTGACCTCTAAGAGCTTTGTGGGTGGCCGTCAGTCAGTGGTGCATAACATTATGATACAGAATATACTGAGTGCACAAAATATTATGCTGTTTCTAATCTTATATATTTACTGTTCTATCTGAAGTATCACTACTCTGTTCTATCTGAAGTATCACTACTCTGTTCTATCTGGAGTATCACTACTCTGTTCTATCTGAAGTATCACTACTCTGTTCTATCTGAAGTATCACTACTCTGTTCTATCTGGAGTATCACTACTCTGTTCTGTCTGAAGTATCACTACTCTGTTCTATCTGGAGCATCACTACTCTGTTCTATCTGGAGTATCACTACTCTGTTCTATCTGGAGTATCACTACTCTGTTCTATCTGGAGTATCACTACTCTGTTCTATCTGGAGTATCACTACTATGTTCTGTCTGAAGTATCACTACTCTGTTCTATCTGGAGTATCACTATGTTCTATCTGGAGTATCACTACTCTGTTCTATCTGGAGTATCACTACTCTGTTCTGTCTGAAGTATCACCACTCTATTCTATCTGGAGTATCACTACTCTGTTCTATCTGGAGTATCACTACTCTGTTCTATCTGGAGTATCACTACTCTGTTCTGTCTGAAGTATCACCACTCTGTTCTATCTGGAGTATCACTACTCTGTTCTATCTGAAGTATCACTACTCTGTTCTGTCTGAAGTATCACTACTCTGTTCTATCTGGAGTATCACTACTCTGTTCTCTCTGGAGTATCACTACTCTGTTCTATCTGAAGTATCACTACTCTGTCTGTAGTATCACTACTCTGTTCTATCTGGAGTATCACTACTCTGTTCTCTCTGGAGTATCACTACTCTGTTCTATCTGAAGTATCACTACTCTGTCTGTAGTATCACTACTCTGTTCTGTCTGAAGTATCACTACTCTGTTCTGTCTAAAGTATCAATACTCTGTCTGAAGTATCACTACTATGTTCTATCTGGAGTATCATTACTCTGTTCTATCTGAAGTATCACTATTATATTCTAACTGGAGTATCACTATTATGTTCTATCTGGAGTATCACTACTCTGTTCTATCTGGAGTATCACTACTCTGTTCTGTCTGTAGTATCACTACTCTGTTCTATCTGAAGTATCACTACTCTGTTCTATCTGAAGTATCACTACTATGTTCTAACTGGAGTATCACTATTATGTTCTATCTGGAGTATCACTACTCTGTTCTATCTGTGTGATATTGCGAGGGGTGAAAGTGAGTGATGAGGCTAAGAACGAGCGAGAGAGAGGAAATTAGCGTATATAGGAATTTAATAAAGAAAAGACAGCAATACACATAGAAAGACTAATAACCCGCAAGGGTTGAACAGAAAACATGGAGTTAAATAGTGACCCTGATGACCGATGAGGAACAGGTGTGGGTCATCAGGGTGTTGCTACCATCTTCCCCCGACCGCCGGTTAGAACGCCGGCGAGGATGATCGCTGGAGAGGAGGAGGGACCGGTGCTCTGCGCGGGGCATTCGTTACAGTACCCCCCCCCCTAGGCGCGGCTCCCGACGTCGCCACTCGCCGGCGCCCTGGACGACCCCGAGGGCGAGGTGCTGGTCGATCCGGACGGCGAGCATGGAACTCTGTGGTAAGCGACGGATCGCAGATGTCCGCCGCCCGAACCCAGCTACGCTCCTCAGGGCCGTATCCCGCCCAGTCCACCAGGTACTGGATCCGACCCTGCCGTAGCCGAGAGTCCAGCACCTTGTCCACTCGATATGCCAGACCCCCAGCTACCTCCGTTGGTGGTGGAGGCGCCACTGCAGGTCCGGACCCCCCTAGTGGACCAGGAACCACCGGTCTGAGGAGAGAGACATGGAAAGAGGGAGACAGGTTGTTATAAGGTGGTGTGAGTCTCAACCTATAGGTGACCTCGTTCACTCTCCGAAGGACCGTGAATGGTCCCACATACCGGGGTTCTAGCTTATGACTGGGCAAACGGAGCTGGAGGTTCCTCGTGGACAGCCAGGCTTTATCCCCTGGGTGGAACACTGGAGCCTCACTCCGCCGCCTGTCCGCCTGTGTCTTTTGCTGCAGAACTGCCTGCTGCAGACGGACCCTAGCGGCGGACCAGACTCCCTCAGCCTTCCCAAACCACTCCTCCACCGCCTGAATTTCACTAGAACCCCTCCCCCAGGGGCACAAACGGGGCTGAAAACCCAGTACCACCTGGAAGGGGGTCAGACCAGTGGAGGCGTGGCGCAGGGAGTTCTGAGCGTATTCCGCCCAGGGAAGGAAACGGGTCCACTCACCTGGCTGTTCCATGCAATACGCCCGAAGGAACCTCCCCAGTTCTTGGTTGGTGCGCTCCGCTTGCCCATTCGCCTGAGGGTGGTACCCGGATGTGAGACTGACCGCGACCCCCAGTTTGGACATGAACGCCTTCCACACACGAGAGGTGAACTGGGGACCCCGGTCAGACACGATGTCCTCCGGAAGTCCATACTGTCGGAAGACCTGTTGAAAGAGCACCTCAGCGAACTGTAGAGCAGAGGGGAGGCCGGGTAGTGGTATGAAGCGCACCATCTTAGAGAACCGGTCCACTACCACGGCGATGGTGGTCCTCCCCTCTGCTGGCGGTAGATCGGTGAGGAAATCTACCGCGATGTGAGTCCAAGGCCGCTGAGGTACTGGTAGGGGATGGAGCTTTCCTGTTGGAGCCGTTCTCGGCGCCTTGGACTGTGCGCACACCACACAAGACAGTACATAATGACGCACAGTCCTCCCCATGCCCGGCCACCAATACTTCTCCCGGAGCGCCTCCAGGGTCCGACTGATACCTGGGTGCCCGGTGGCAGGTGTTGTGTGTGCCCAGGTTACCAGCCTTCCCCGCACTCTCCTTGGAACGTAGACCTTCCCCGGAGGGCAGGTTACTGGGGTAGGATCCCGTCTCCCTGCTCGTTGAATCTCTGTGTCGATGTCCCAGGAGACGGGTCCTACAATACATGATGGAGGCAGGATGGGGACGTCCTGCCTCGTCTCTGCCCCCCGGTCGTGGATGCGGGAGAGTGCGTCCGCCCTGCCATTTTTTGTTCCCGGGCGATAGGTCAGGGTGAACTGGAAACGCTCAAAAAACAAAGTCCAGCGGGCCTGTCGGGGGTTAAGGCGCCGGGCTGCCCTGACGTATTCCAGGTTCCGATGATCCGTCAGGACAGTGAACGGCTCATGAGCGCCCTCTAGCCAATGTCTCCACTCCTCCAATGCCAACTTTACCGCCAGTAGCTCTCGGTCACCCACGTCGTAGTTCCTCTCTGCAGCAGTCAGCTTTTTGGAAAAGTACGCACAGGGGTAGAGCAGGGGAGGGTTCCCCTGCTGCTGAGAGAGGACCGCCCCTACCCCGACCTCCGATGCGTCTACCTCGACCGTGAAGGGCTTCAGCGGGTCTGGGTGGCGGAGCAGAGGAGCTGTGGTGAATCGGCCCTTCAGGTCGAGAAAAGCCTTCTCGGCACTCGGGGTCCAGGTGAGGCGTTGAGGGTTTCCTTTCAACAACGACGTGAGTGGCGCTGCGATGGAGCTATAGCCCTTAATAAACCGGCGGTAAAAGTTGGCGAAACCGAGGAAGCTTTGGAGCCCTTTAATGTCCCGAGGGACTGGCCATGACCTGACTGCCTCTACCTTCAACTCTTCCATCTTCACCCCCTCCGGAGAAATACGATACCCGAGGAAGGAGACGGCCGTTTGGTGGAAGGCGCATTTTTCCTCCTTGACATACAGCTGGTTCTGTAATAAACGGCGGAGGACAGCACGAACGTGCGTCACGTGTTCTGAGAACGTCGGGGAGTACACTAGGATATCATCGATATATACCACTACATACCTCCCCGACATATCCCGAAATACCTCATTCAGAAAAGACTGGAATACCGCGGGGGCATTGGCGAGTCCATATGGCATCACTAGGTATTCATAGTGACCTGACGCCGTGCTAAATGCGGTCTTCCACTCATCTCCCTCCCGGATTCGTATAAGGTTGTATGCGCTCCGGAGGTCTAGCTTGGTGAAGAAACGCGCTCCCCGTAGCTGCTCTATGGCCGCAGGAACGAGGGGCATTGGATATCGGAACTTCGTTGTCACCTCATTTAGTCCGCGATAGTCAATGCACGGCCTTAATCCCCCGTCCCTCTTTTTCACAAAAAAAAAGCTAGCTGAAGCAGGGGACGTAGAATGGCGAATATGCCCCTGCTCCAGTGCCTCTCGGATATACGTCTCCATATTATCCGTTTCGACCATAGAGAGCGGATATACAGTGGGGAGAACAAGTATTTGATACATTGCCGATTTTGCAGGTTTTCCTACTTACAAAGCATGTAGAGGTCTCTAATTTTTATCATAGGTACACTTCAACTGTGAGAGACGGAATCTAAAACAAAAATCCAGAAAATCACATTGTATGATTTTTTTATAATTAATTTAAATTTTATTGCATGACATAAGTATTTGATCACCTACCAACCAGTAAGAATTCCGGCTCTCACAGACCTGTAAGATTTTCTTTAAGAAGCTCTCCTGTTCTCCACTCATTACCTGTATTAACTGTACCTGTTTGAACTCGTTACCTGTATAAAAGACACCTGTCCACACACTCAATCAAACAGACTCCAACCTCTCCACAATGGCCAAGACCAGAGAGCTGTGTAAAGACATCAGGGATAAAATTGTAGACCTACACAAGGCTGGGATGGGCTACAGGACAATAGGCAAGCAGCTTGGTGAGAAGGCAACAACTGTTGGCGCAATTATTAGAAAATGGAAGAAGTTCAGGATGACGGTCAATCTCCCTCGGTCTGGGGCACCATGCAAGATCTCACCTCGTGGGGCTTCAATGATCATGAGGAAGGTGAGGGATCAGCCCAGAACTACACGGCAGGACCTGGTCAATGACCTGAAGAGAGCTGGGACCACAGTCTCAAAGAAAACCATTAGTAACACATGACGCCGTCATGGATTAAAATCCTGCAGCGCACGCAAGGTCCCCCTGCTCAAGCCAGCGCATGTCCAGGCCCGTCTGAAGTTTGCCAATGACCATCTGGATGATCCAGAGGAGGAATGGGAGAAGGTCATGTGGTCTGATGAGACAAAAATAGAGCTTTTTGGTCTAAACTCCACTCGCCGTGTTTGGAGGAAGAAGAAGGATGAGTACAACCCCAAGAACACCATCCCAACCGTGAAGCATGGAGGTGGAAACATCATTCTTTGGGGAGGCTTTTCTGCAAAGGGGACAGGACGACTGCACCGTATTGAGGGGAGGATGGATGGGGCCATGTATCGCGAGATCTTGGCCAACAACCTCCTTCCCTCAGTAAGAGCATTGAAGATGGGTCGTGGCTGGGTCTTCCAGCATGACAACGACCCGAAACACACAGCCAGGGCAACTAAGGAGTGGCTCCGTAAGAAGCATCTCAAGGTCCTGGAGTGGCCTAGCCAGTCTCCAGACCTGAACCCAATAGAAAATCTTTTGAGGGAGCTGAAATTCCGTATTGCCCAGCGACAGCCCCGAAACCTGAAGGATCTGGAGAAGGTCTGTATGGAGGAGTGGGCCAAAATCCCTGCTGCAGTGTGTGCAAACCTGGTCAAGAACTACAGTTAATGTATGATCTCTGTAATTGCAAACAAAGGTTTCTGTACCAAATATTAAGTTATGCTTTTCTGATGTATCAAATACTTATGTCATGCAATAAAATGCAAATTAATTACTTAAAAATCATGCAATGTGATTTTATGGATTTTTGTTTTAGATTCCGTCACTCACAGTTGAAGAGTACCTATGATAAAAATTACAGACTTCTACATGCTTTGTAAGTAGGAAAACCTGCAAAATCGGCAGTGTATCAAATACTTGTTCTCCCCACTGTATATACGTTTCCGGGGAGGCATGCCACCAGGCATCAGGTCGATGGCACAATCCCAATCACGGTGTGGAGGGAGACATTTGGCTTTTTCTTTGGAGAACACTCCGCGTAGATCTTCATATTCGGGCGGAATGTTCCCCGGGAGGGCACTTTCCGGACTCTCCACCGATGTTGCCCCTACCGTCGTTGGAATACAGGTCTTCCTACATTTATCCGACCATCTCAGAATCCTCCATGCGCTCCAGCTGATGGTAGGGTTGTGCTGCTGGAGCCAGGGAAGTCCCAAGATGACCGAATGTATGGACGACGAGATCACCAACAATTCCAGCCTCTCTCGATGGCAGCCGTGAATGGTGAGGGTGACTGGACGGGTAACGTGGGTAATAGAACCGGAACCCACCGGCCTTCCATCCAGAGCCTGAACTGGCAGGGAGGACCTCAAACGGCGCAACGGCAGCCGGAGAGCGTCAACTAAAGTCCGGTCAATGAAACTCCCCGCCGCTCCGGAGTCAATCAGGGCTGTGGATACATAATCGGGGAAGTTACCAGACAGCACAACTGAACAGCAGAAAGGTCTGGCGATTTTCTCAGCCCGTAAAACACTTACTGTGCCCACCTGAGCCATCCGGCCACTTACCCCTTTCCTGCGTCCTGCTGGCACAGAGGGGCATGCCCTCCTGACATGACCCCTCTCCCCGCAGTACAGACAAAGTCCCTGACGACTCCGTCGCTCTCTCTCCTCTGCGGAGAGTCTCGTGATCCCCACCTCCATCGGCTCATGTTCCGGCTCGGATCGAGGAAGGGGAGAATGCGCGCGGCGCGCCAGTTGGTCACGGTCTCGGAGCTGACCGTCGATGGCAATGGCCCGGGCGATGTAGGCGTCCAGGGGCATAGATTGACTCACACAGGCCAGCTCCATTTGGACCTCCACCCGCAGCCCCCTACGGAAGGCGGTCCTAAGAGCCGGCTCGTTCCACCCACTGGACGCCGCCAGCGTCCGGAATGACAGGGCATACTCCGAGGCTGTGCCCTTCCCCTGGGCAAGGCGCATAATCCGCTCGCCCGCATCTCTCCCCTCCGCTGGATGGTCAAATACGGCTCGGAACTGAGCGACGAATTTAGGAACCGACCGTAACTCTTCGGATCCGCTCTCCCACAGTGACGTTGCCCACTCGAGTGCACGCCCCGTGAGGAGAGTGATCATCGTGTGGACCTTCTCCGAATCGGGCACTGGCTGATCGCCCAAATACAGCTCGCACTGAAGAAGGAACCCACGACAACCCTCCGGATTGCCATCATATTTGTCTGGGGTGGCTCTCCGGAGTTCTCCTCTCGGGACGTGCCGAGACTCTACACGATCGGGTGCTGGGGGCGCAGTAGCTCCCTGTGAAGCCACCGGGTGTTCCCCGCTCGATCGTGCCGCCATGAGAGACATCATATCCCCGAGAGCCTTAACCAACCCGGCGACCTGTGTCTCCATGGCCTGGAGCCTCTCCTCCAGCTCTGGAGACCTACCGGGTGTCCCAGCTCCCCCCACGTGCCCGTCCATGGAGACCTAGGGATATGAGTGAGAAAAGAAAAGAGTTAACGGTGAAGATGACAAAAAACAGGTAAGTGAAAAAAAATAAAAGGTGCCTCTGGTTGGGCGGGTTATTCTGTGATATTGCGAGGGGTGAAAGTGAGTGATGAGGCTAAGAATGAGCGAGAGAGAGGAAATTAGCGTATATAGGAATTTAATAAAGAAAAGACAGCAATACACATAGAAAGACTAATAACCCGCAAGGGTTGAACAGAAAACATGGAGTTAAATAGTGACCCTGATGACCGATGAGGAACAGGTGTGGGTCATCAGGGTGTTGCTACCATCTTCCCCCGACCGCCGGTTAGAACGCCGGCGAGGATGATCGCTGGAGAGGAGGAGGGACCGGTGCTCTGCGCGGGGCATTCGTTACAATCTGGAGTATCACTACTCTGTTCTGTCTGAAGTATCACTACTCTGTTCTATCTGAAGTATCACTACTATGTTCTAAATGGAGTATCACTATTATGTTCTATCTGGAGTATCACTACTCTGTTCTATCTGGAGTATCACTACTCTGTTCTATCTGAAGTATCACTACTCTGTTCTATCTGAAGTATCACTACTCTGTTCTATCTGAAGTATCACTACTCTGTTCTATCTTAAGTATCACTACTATGTTCTATCTGAAGTATCACTACTCTGTTCTATCTGGAGTATCACTACTCTGTTCTATCTGAAGTATCACTACTCTGTCTGAAGTATAACTACTATGTTCTATCTGGAGTATCACTACTCTGTTCTATCTGGAGTATCACTACTCTGTTCTATCTGAAGTATCACTACTCTGTTCTATCTGGAGTATCACTACTCTGTTCTCTCTGAAGTATCACTACTATGTTCTAACTGGAGTATCACTATTATGTTCTATCTGGAGTATCACTACTCTGTTCTATCTGGAGTATCACTACTCTGTTCTATCTGAAGTATCACTACTCTGTTCTATCTGAAGTATCACTACTCTGTCTGAAGTATAACTACTATGTTCTATCTGGAGTATCACTACTCTGTTCTATCTGGAGTATCACTACTCTGTTCTATCTGAAGTATCATTACTATGTTCTATCTGGAGTATCACTACTATGTTCTAACTGAAGTATCACTACTCTGTTCTATCTGAAGTATCACTACTCTGTTGTATCTGAAGTATCACTACTCTGTTCTATCTGAAGTATCACTACTCTGTCTGAAGTATAACTACTATGTTCTATCTGGAGTATCACTACTCTGTTCTATCTGGAGTATCACTACTCTCTCCTATCTGGAGTATCACTACTATGTTCTATCTGGAGTATCACTACTATGTTCTATCTGGAGTATCACTACTCTGTTCTATCTGGAGTATCACTACTCTGTTCTATCTGAAGTATCATTACTATGTTCTATCTGGAGTATCACTACTATGTTCTAACTGAAGTATCACTACTCTGTTCTGTCTGAAGTATCACTACTCTGTTCTATCTGAAGTATCACTACTCTGTTCTAACTGAAGTATCACTACTCTGTTCTATCTGAAGTATCACTACTCTGTTCTATCTGAAGTATCACTACTCTGTTCTATCTGAAGTATCACTACTCTGTTGTATCTGAAGTATCACTACTCTGTTCTATCTGAAGTATCACTACTCTGTTCTATCTGAAGTATCACTACTCTGTTCTATCTTAAGTATCACTACTCTGTTCTATCTGGAGTATCACTACTCTGTTCTATCTGGAGTATCACTACTCTGTTCTATCTGAAGTATCACTACTATGTTCTATCTGGAGTATCACTACTCTGTTCTATCTGAAGTATCACTACTCTTTTCTATCTGGAGTATCACTACTCTGTTCTATCTGAAGTATCACTACTCTTTTCTATCTGGATTATCACTACTCTGTTCTATCTGAAGTATCACTGCTATGTTCTATCTGGAGTATCACTACTATGTTCTAACACAACAGACATCCTGTTAGTACAAGTATATTTCTGAAATATTTCAGTGAATTGTAATTGAATTGAGCTAGTCCTCTCATCTTCTACTGCGTGACTGTACAGTATGGTCACCAAAAGCTGATGAGGAATTGTAAATAAGTTGCTAAGTCAATATTTGGTCATATCCTGTTAGAGATCTGAGTACTTAGCGAGGACTGGGTTAATGTTAAAAAATGTCCTCCAACCAAAAACAAATAATCTGAAGACAAAACCCAGTGCTTGAACAGCTGTAGGATATCTATGTATGCGTCCCAAATGGCACCCTTTTCCCTATATAGTACACTACTTCTGCCCAGAGCCCTATGGGGGCAAGGGAGTAGGATGCGGTTTGGGATTGATCCTATAACTTTGTGGTCCAGTGGTGATCTCTAGCTGTGAAGCAGACTGTGTCCATAATAAGACCAACACTAACTTTCATCCCTCTTTTCCAATAACAAGCCATGAAACATGACAAGTAGTAAAAACCACAATTGAATTGTATAACATTGAAGTTCAAACAAGTTAATCCCATCAGGTTTTAAAGGTTTATTTGAACATCATTGTGCAGAACATACATCAAATGTGATGTCATACAATATATTAAAAAACCATCAGACCAGCATAAACAGATGGACAGTGCATCATCAATTAGTCTTACAAAGGCCCAGTCCTTCACTAGAAAAAGAACTAAACGGCAGCCTCGTCACCTGGTTTGCTATAAAAACGTAGGGTTAGGGATGGAGAAAGGTAACCACTCATTCATATGGTATAAATGGCTGTAAATATCGCAGACTGGCCCTTTAAAGGGGCGGCAGGTCGCCTAGCAGTTAGAGCGTTGGGATAGTAACCGAAAGGTAGCCTAGCGGTTAGAGCGTTGGGCCAGTAACCGAAAGGTCGCCGGTTTAAATGCCCAAGCTGACAAGGTAAAAAACCTGTCTGTGACCTTGAGCAAGGCACTTAACCCTAATTTGCTCCAGGGGCTGACCCTGTAGGTAGGCTGTCATTGTAAATAAGAATTTGTTCTTAACTGACTTGCCTAGTTAAATAAAAACATAATTATTTTTTTTAAGATGAATGAAACAGTGTAAGATTCTGTAGAATCTTGATGAGTCTTTCCATTCCTCACAGTTTACATAAGGGTTTACTGTAATCACCCTATACCCTACACCACTATAACCCCCACCCCCTCACTCAGAACAGCCTCAGTTCATCTGGACATGGACTCTACAAGGTGGTGAAATCGTTCCACAGGGATGCTGGCCCATGTTGACTCCAATGCTTCTCACAGTGAGGTCAAGTTGGATGGATGTCCTTTGGGTTCTAGACCATTCTTGATACAGACAAGAAACTGTTGAGCTTGGAAAAACTCAGCAGTGTTGCAGTTCTTGACACAAACCAGTGCGTCTGGTACCTACTACCATACCTCGTTCAAAGGCACTTCAATATCTTGTCTTGCCCATTCACCCTCTGAATGGCACACATACACAATCCATGTCTCAATTGTCTCAAGGCTTAAACATCCTTCTTTAACCTGTCTCCTCACCTTCATCTACACTGATGACAGTGGATTTAACAGGTGACATCAATAAGGGATCATAGCCTTCACCTGGATTCTTTAATGTTATGTACACTCATTGTATAGGGAATAAGGTACACTTTTGGAAATAACTTCTCGGGAATATCGATAGTGATCTAAGGATTATTATCATTAATACATTACACAATGTCACTTACAGTCTGTTAATCCTACCTCTGACAGACAGGCAGGCAGGCAGAACAATGGTAACACCTAAAGTTTGATCAGTCCCCTCCTTAGATACAGAATCAACTATCCCAGCATCATCAAGGTACTTCCTTGAGTGAAGGTACTTCCTTGAGTGTAGGTAGTTTAAAAGCAGGCACCTGGTACCACACAGTATCAGTAGGAGCAGGTACATTACCTAGTCAGGTTTTCCAGGTGGTCATCGTTAGAAGAACCATCATGGCACTCCAATGGGTAAAGCTGTGGGTCGTTCTCTTCTTCGGACTATCTGCTGCACATTCTGAGACTGGTAAGAAAAGACAAGACAAGAAAATATCAAATACAATTGAATATGACCTTAGATAAGTCATGTAGCATGGTTTAGGAACTAAAGAGGAGATGGGTTCTCTGTCTATTTCCAGTCATGATTCCAGATGTCAATCCCGCTGGCCATATATATGATTCCAGACTGAAAATCTTATCAGGTATTTTTTTAATATATATGTTACCTAATACTCAAAGTATATACTTTCTACTCTACTGTTATGTTACACTTGTTATATTCAGACATGGTGCATTTCCCCCCCATGCAGCAGGAGTGAGTCCCACTCATAACGGGCAGGTCTGCAGCACATGGGGTAACTACCACTATAAAACCTACGATGGAGACTTCTTCCAGCTACCCTACACCTGTAACTACGTGCTGACGTCGTTGTGTCAGAGCAGCAGCAGCTACGAGGCCTTTAACATTCAGCTGCAGCGGGGGGAGGTGGAAGGGCTGCCCACCATCACCAAGGTATTCCTTTGAGATCAGTCCTTTCATTTGTTTTTATTGCGCTATGATTTTAATGTAAGGTGACCTTCAATGTCCTGAAAGGTGTCTGTCAAATAAAATGTATTATTATTATTATTAAGGTTTCTTTGAAGCTGGATGGAACCTTCGTGGTGCTGGCCAATAGTAACATCAGTGTCAACGGAGAACAGTGAGTTCACAGTCTAGTCAACATTGGCTCTTAGATGTGAAAAAATCATTGGCTCTTAGATGTGTAAAACCATTGGCTCTTAGATGTGTAAAACCATTGGCTCTTAGATGTGTAAAACCATTGGCTCCTAGATGTGTAAAACCATTGGCTCTTAGATGTGTAAAACCATTGGCTCTTAGATGTGTAAAACCATTGGCTCTTAGATGTGTAAAACCATTGGCTCTTAGATGTGTAAAACATGGTAATAGAAGTAAATGATAGGGGGTTTGTTATCACTTAACTACATCCAATGGTATTAATTTTATTCTGAGATCAATATTTTTTCAGTTTAGTTCACTTGCATTTATCAACTGTAGGAAAAAAAACAATGGAAAGTATTTTATTTTTCACTTCAGTTGCTACTGTACAAAGACTTGAGGTAAAATTCACAAGTTAAAAAAAATATATTAATGTCATGGATGCAGTGTTGGATCATAATTTAGCTCAGCTTGAGATCATATTTCTGCTGTTTTAACAATCTCCATAATGTCAGTTTCAGTAATCTAAAAGCATTCAGAGGTAAAACTCTTATTCTGAAGTTTAGTTGATTTGCATTTACAAATGAAAATGACCAACCTACAACTAAATGAGATGAAACCCAGACATGATTACCTTACAGTCTCAACAGGGAGGAAGGAAAAACACAAAGAAAAGACTTCCCTTGTTGGAATGCCAGCTCTCCCTCTGATGAACTCTTTACTGTTGTGTCCCTCTAGGGTCACCATACCGTTTGGTCAGAATAATGTCTTCATTGAGAGGACCGTTTCCTATGTGAAGATCACAGCCAAGCTGGGGTTAGTCGTCATGTGGAATGAAGATGATTCCCTCTGGGTATGTGTTCAGTATGATTATCATTTCCATATGTTGTCTGTCACACTACAGTGATATGTGGTTGTTTAACCTGCTTTGGATCAATGCACTGATTGTAACTATCCCAGCATCATCTGTATGAGAGTGTCTGCTAAATGTCAAATGTAAATGTGATGCTTTGCTGCAATATTATTGGTCCTGATGAAAATGGTCTCTAGTTAGCTAGTGGATGTAAGGCAACGTCAGTGTTAGAGGAACTGTTGGGTTAAGAGCAGAAAGAGAGAATGGTTAGAAGAGAGTGTTGGGGCAGAACAGCCCAATAATCAATCTACCTCCTGGGTTATATTCCTGCACGGTTACATACACATACTTACATTCAAATCTACCTCCTGGGTTATATTCCTGCACGGTTACATACACATACTTACATTCAAATCTACCTCCTGGGTTATATTCCTGCACGGTTACATACACATACTTACATTCAAATCTACCTCCTGGGTTATATTCCTGCACGGTTACATACACATACTTACATTCAAATCTACCTCCAGGGTTATATTCCTGCACGGTTACATACACATACTTACATTCAAATCTACCTCCTGGGTTATATTCCTGCACGGTTACATACACATACTTACATTCAAATCTACCTCCTGGGTTATATTCCTGCACGGTTACATACACATACTTACATTAAAAGGGCTTTTTTATCCAGTCTAAAGATCATACAAACAGTATGGTCTCTTTAATCGGGCCACAGATTGGCAGGTGAAGTGACATTAGAATAAGCTTTGCTCCAATCAAGGATGTGGACAAATCGCCTTCTTCCAAAAAACCCTTTCATCGTCTAGGCTTCAGTGAAGGGTGCGTCCCAAATGGAACCCTGGGTGCCATAACGGTATTGAAGAACTTATTGGTTTAACCAGATCACAGAGTGTGATTAGATCAGATGTCACAACATTGCCTTTATCTATTGACGTTGTAGTGAGTAAATACTGTATGTATCATCATTCCCTTTCGTGTGTAAATAAATAACCCCAGTGTACTCAGTTTCAGTCTGAGGTTATGATGTCTAACTTGCCCAGTTTTCAGACAACTCACATTCACATTTAATGAGGAAAACAACATGAATATGATGCTTCATTTTTAGTTAAAACAATACAAAACAACATGATGAGAGTTTAAAAGGCTTGAACAACAGTTTAAAAGGTTTAAAGGGAAGAGTCCACTTGCAGGAGAGGTAAAGGGAGGGGCTTGTAAGGCACCTCCCCCTTTCAAACGTCTATAGAACACAAACCAACCAAAAATAGTATCCAGATTATTAAAACGGAGAAACCAATAGTTGGGAAGATTCAAACAGTGAATCTATTTGGTTCTGTTGTTCAGATCCTATCCATTTCATGTTTGACCAGAATAAAACAACCGTGAAACAGGTTTCCTATTGTAGATATATTGTAGATGATCCTAATCTGCATAATTCACTTTAATGTATAACCACTTGGTATACAGAACATAAAACATAGAACAATATTGTACACTTGTTTTTTTTTATTTTTAAATGTAGCTAGGTTCTGCTCTGTATTGATTCTAACTGTACAGACTTTGCCTGAAATCCAATGCGTGGTTTGTGCTAACATCCCACTCCTTGTACTCAGTGTCATATGCCAAACATACAGTGGGGAGAACAAGTATTTGATACACTGCTGATTTTGCAGGTTTTCCCACTTACAAAGCATGTAGAAGTCTGTAATTTTTATCATAGGTACTCTTCAACTGTGAGTGACGGAATCTAAAACAAAAATCCAGAAAATCACATTGTATGATTTTTAAGTAATTAATTTGCATTTTATTGCATGACATAAGTATTTGATACATCAGAAAAGCAGAACTTAATATTTGGTACAGAAACCTTTGTTTGCAATTACAGAGATCATACGTTTCCTGTAGTTCTTGACCAGGTTTGCACACACTGCAGCAGGGATTTTGGCCCACTCCTCCATACAGACCTTCTCCAGATCCTTCAGGTTTCGGGGCTGTCGCTGGGCAATACGGACTTTCAGCTCCCTCCAAAGATTTTCTATTGGGTTCAGGTCTGGAGACTGGCTAGGCCACTCCAGGACCTTGAGATGCTTCTTACGGAGCCACTCCTTAGTTGCCCTGGCTGTGTGTTTCGGGTCGTTGTCATGCTGGAAGACCAAGCCACGACCCATCTTCAATGCTCTTACTGAGGGAAGGAGGTTGTTGGCCAAGATCTCGCGATACATGGCCCCATCCATCCTCCCCTCAATACGGTGCAGTCGTCCTGTCCCCTTTGCAGAAAAGCATCCCCAAAGAATGATGTTTCCACCTCCATGCTTCACGGTTGGGATGGTGTTCTTGGGGTTGTACTCATCCTTCTTCTTCCTCCAAACACGGCGAGTGGAGTTTAGACCAAAAAGCTCTATTTTTGTCTCATCAGACCACATGACCTTCTCCCATTCCTCCTCTGGATCATCCAGATGGTCATTGGCAAACTTCAGACGGGCCTGGACATGCGCTGGCTTGAGCAGGGGGACCTTGCGTGCGCTGCAGGATTTTAATCCATGACGGCGAAGTGTGTTACTAATGGTTTTCTTTGAGACTGTGGTCCCAGCTCTCTTCAGGTTATTGACCAGGTCCTGCCGTGTAGTTCTGGGCTGATCCCTCACCTTCCTCATGATCATTGATGCCCCACGAGGTGAGATCTTGCATGGTGCCCCAGACCGAGGGAGATTGACCGTCATCTTGAACTTCTTCCATTTTCTAATAATTGCGCCAACAGTTGTTGCCTTCTCACCAAGCTGCTTGCCTATTGTCCTGTAGCCCATCCCAGCCTTGTGCAGGTCTACAATTTTATCCCTGATGTCCTTACACAGCTCTCTGGTCTTGGCCATTGTGGAGAGGTTGGAGTTTGTTTGATTGAGTGTGTGGACAGGTGTCTTTTATACAGGTAACGAGTTCAAACAGGTGCAGTTAATACAGGTAATGAGTGGAGAACAGGAGGGCTTCTTAAAGAAAAACTAACAGGTCTGTGAGAGCCGGAATTCTTACTGGTTGGTAGGTGATCAAATACTTATGTCATGCAATAAAATGCTAATTAATTATTTAAAAATAATACAATGTGATTTTCTGGATTTTTGTTTTAGATTCCGTCTCTCACAGTTGAAGTGTACCTATGATAAAAATTACAGACCTCTACATGCTTTGTAAGTAGGAAAACCTGCAAAATCGTCAGTGTATCAAATACCTACAGTATCTCCCCACTGTAGGTGTATCAAATCAAATTGTATTGGTCACATACACATATTTAGCAGATGTTATTGCGGGTGTAGCGAAGTGCTTGTAGCCCAGGTACAAGGGGTGGAATGTTGGCATAAACAGACTGGTACCCAAGCTAGAACTGACTCAACTTATGATGAAGCATGTGAAATGTCAATACATATGAACTGCTGTAGGTGCCTGTACAGCTAGCTGTATGTGAAATGTCAATACATATGAACTGCTGTAGGTGCCTGTACAGCTAGCTGTATGTGAAATGTCAATACATATGAACTGCTGTAGGTGCCTGTACAGCTAGCTGTATGTGAAATGTCAATACATATGAACTGCTGTAGGTGCCTGTACAGCTAGCTGTATGTGAAATGTCAATACATATGAACTGCTGTAGGTGCCTGTACAGCTAGCTGTATGTGAAATGTCAATACATATAAACTGCTGTAGGTGCCTGTACAGCTAGCTGTATGTGAAATGTCAATACATATGAACTGCTGTAGGTGCCTGTACAGCTAGCTGTATGTGAAATGTCAATACATATGAACTGCTGTAGGTGCCTGTACAGCTAGCTGTATGTGAAATGTCAATACATATGAACTGCTGTAGGTGCCTGTACAGCTAGCTGTATGTGAAATGTCAATACATATGAACTGCTGTAGGTGCCTGTACAGCTAGCTGTATGTGAAATGTCAATACATATGAACTGCTGTAGGTGCCTGTACAGCTAGCTGTATGTGAAATGTCAATACATATAAACTGCTGTAGGTGCCTGTACAGCTAGCTGTATGTGAAATGTCAATACATATGAACTGCTGTAGGTGCCTGTACAGCTAGCTGTATGTGAAATGTACATACAGTATTTGCTATGCATTAAACCTCAGTCATCGTCCATGGGTTTATAGGTGGAGCTGGACTCAAAGTTCCAGAATCAGACATGTGGTCTGTGTGGAGACTTCAACGGAGTCAAGATTTACAACGAGTTCATTAGGAATGGTAAACAAAATCACCATGTTTTAGGGTGTGGGTTAAGCACCACTTCTGCTTATGAATGTGTGGGTTCAATCTATGGGTTAGAAAGTATTTTTCTAGGTACCATTTTTAGAAAGTGTTACCAAAAACAAAAAACACATGATGCCAGAGACTGTTTGTAAGGGGAAATAAACAGGTAATATGAAACTCTGTTTCTTTTCCCACAGAAGGTCATCTGAATACTATCGACTATGCTGATTTCTGGAAGATGAATGGCCCAACAGAGACCTGTACAGAAATCCCTGATCACACTGACAAGTGTGAAGACCAGGTATTTACAAGTCTAGAGCTGATCATTTAAAAATGGTTATTCATTACATTTAAACATGATTGTAAGATCTTGAAATGTAAGTTTAAAATATAAATATCAACATCCTTATGGCTGACATCTTCTTCTTCTCCTTCTTCTTCTCCTTCTTCTTCTTCTTCTTCAGACCAAACATTGTAAAAAGCTTCTCACCCGTCATGCCTTCAGTAGCTGTAAGGGCCTGATTGACACAGACTCCTTCATCAAGGCCTGTGCAGTAGACATGTGTCACTGTGGTGACAGTAGCCGCAGTGCCACCTGCGCTTGCCCCACTATGTCAGAATACTCTCGCCAGTGTGCTCATGCAGGGGGGAAACCCCAAGAGTGGAAGACCGGCCACGTCTGCTGTAAGGAAATCTTTTTTGCATCACTGTTTTGCATATCCTTTTTGTGGTTATATTGGATTGTTTGTTTGTATCGCTCTGTTGGTAGTTTGGATTCCTCAGCCACAGTTATGTTGGAACTTAAAGTAAACACTTTTGACATGCAATAATGCTTTTCCTTAGGTATTCTACAGTGTCTTCTTCTTCAAGATGCTAGTATTTATGTGACTGAAAACTGAGGAGCAAATCCCCATTTCCACTTAGTCAGGCATGATGTCAATAGAAGTGAAAATGTCAAGTAATGAGACTCAGAAACAGATTTCTGACTAGGGTAATTTGTCTGTGTTGAGCAGTGAAGACGTGTCCTTTCAACATGGAGTACCAGGAGTGTGGTAGTCCCTGTACTAATACCTGCTCCAACCCAGAGAGGAACCAGCACTGTGAGGAACACTGCACTGACGGATGCTTCTGCCCTGATGGTACATGCTCTCATTTACTGAATACATCATATGTCAGCTTGTCAGGCTCTGGCCATAGAGAAGCTTTGCTTCTCTATAGTTCTATGGTCAGAGTCTGGCAGATCTAGTATTTCTACTTCTGGGTGGTGTTGTGTGTGGGATCCCTAATTAGAGGCAGCTGCTATGCATTACCTCTAATTAGGGATCCTACTTATTTGTCTATGTTCCACTCCCTTGGCGTGGTTCATTGTTATGTTGTATGTATGTCCCGTGTTCGTGCTACGTGTGTTCCTTATTATATTGCATTTGTTATTTTGTATAGTTCGCATCCTGTCGAGTTTATTTAATTAATAAACGATGTCGAACTATCGCTACGCTGCGCCTTGGTCTCTCTACACACCCGAACGTGACACAGCTATGTAACTATTTTAAAGTAGCTGAATACAAATCAAATCAAATCGAATTTATCACATTCGCCGAATATTTGCATGGTTAAATAATGTCCGTATGATGTAATAATAATAATAATTTCCTTGAAATACAGTCCCTAGTACAGGGTTTAATTACAGATAAATGTATGTATTGTACATTCGATATACTAAAAGCAATGAAAGAATATACAACAGGATACTAATATGCATTCCTGAGTGAATGACTACGCAAGTTCAGTCCAAGAATTACTTACAATATTGCACGTGATATGATATAACAAATGTATATGAATATGTATATACAGTCTTGAATGAATGAGTGCTGAATGAATAGGTCGGCTCTGGCCCTTTTTGTACAGGGCCCCGTTGTTACCAGCCCATTCCAGCCTGTTGTCCATATGGACTCCAAGGAACTTGTATGAACCAAACATTTCCACATCCATCCCCTGCATAGGGACTGCAGTCAGTTGGGTCTTGGTTCTCCTGAAGTCCACCACCATCTCCTTTGTTTTGTTGATGTTGAGCTGAAGGTGGTTCTGCTCACATCACAACACAAAGTCACTGATTGTGCTCCTGTACTCCTCCTCCTGCCCACCCCTGATGCACCCTACAATAGCAGAGTCATCCGAGAACTTCTGTAGGTGGCATGTTTCAGAGTTATATCTGAAGTCTGAGGTGTAGAGGGTGAACAGGAAGGGGGACAGGACCGTTCCCTGGGGGGCCCCTGTGTTGCTAACTGCCCGTTCTGACACACAGCTCTGTAGTCGCACAAATTGTGGCCTACCGGTCAGGTAGTCCATAACCCAGGAGACTAAGGGTGCTTCCACTTTCATCCTTCTTCATCTTCTCACCCATTAGCAGGGGATGAATGGTGTTGAAGGCAATGGAGAAGTCAAAAAACATAACCCTCACAGTGCAATCTGTGTTGTCCAGGTGAGATTAGGCCCTCTGCAGAAGGTAGATAATTGCATCATACACCCCGATGTTGCTTTGATATGCGAACTGCAGGGGGTCCAGTGATGTACACACCAGGGGTCTGAGGTGAGCAAGGACTAACCTTTCCAGGGTCTTCATGATGTGGGATGTTAGCGCTACAGGTCTGAAGTCATTCAGGACAGTGGGGTGTGCCTTCTTGGGCACTGGGACGAGGCAGGATGTTTTCCACAGCACAGGGACCCTTTCTAGGCTCAGACTAAGGTTGAAGAGACGCTGGAGTATTCCACACAGTTGGTCAGCACAGACCCTCAGCACCCTTGGGCTGATGCCATCAGGGCCCGCCGCTTTCCACTGATGTAGTCTCTCCAGCTCTCTCTTCACTTGGTTGGTGGTGAAAGCCAGCCCAGGTGGGGAGGTGGGGGGAAGGGGGGTGTTGAGGATCAGTCCAGGGGGGGCAGGGGGTGGGGAGGGTCACTGATTTTCTCAACGGAGGTGTTGTGTGCAAAAGGGGGGTGAGACAGCCATGTGGACAGAGCTCATATCGAACCATATCAGCCCAAGTTTGAATATACACTGGCCAGAGGGCCAGAGGGGACCGGGCACATTGGATGTACACTGGCCAGAGGGCCAGAGGAGACAGGGCACATTGGATGTACACTGGCCAGAGGGCCAGAGGAGACAGGGCACATTGGATGTACACTGGCCAGAGGGCCAGAGGAGACAGGGCACATTGGATGTACACTGGCCAGAGGGCCAGAGGGGACCGGGCACATTGGATGTACACTGGCCAGAGGGCCAGAGGGGACAGGGTGCATTGGTTGCAGCCTATACAGCTGCAGGCTGTGGTTGCAGAGCCAGGCGGCCCTATACGCTCACTACGCAAGTTCCGTACGGCCCCACCTCCCCCTCGTGTCAAAGCCTTAAGAATTGCAGTCACCCTACCAGTAACAGTAGCATCGGCAGAGAGGAGCTTTTCAAAATGAAAGCTCATCAAAAGCTACCTGAGGTCTTCCATGTCACAGGAACGTTTGAGTGGTCTGGCCATCATGAGCATAAATCATGATGTGGGGAAACACATGTCCAAGTCACATGACTCGAGCCCACGTCTCTGTATTTTAAACCAGATGACTAAACCATAGGATCAGGTGACTAAATGTATTTCATGTCATTCATGGGATCAGGTGACTAAATGTATTTCATGTCATTCTCATAGGAACCGTGTTTGATGACCTCACTCAGACTGGCTGTGTAGCTGTGAACCAGTGCTCTTGTCTCCACAATGGACAATCTTACCAGCCTGGACAATCATTCTCAAGAACATGCAATACATGGTAAGAGTTGCATTGCATTTATATACACTGAATTATTGTGTGTGCGTGCCAGCCAGATGTGTTGAGCCAGATGTGTTGAGCCAGATGTGTTGAGCCAGATGTGTTGAGCCAGATGTGTTGAGCCAGATGTGTTGAGCCAGATGTGTGCATGTGTGTGTATGTGAGTGTGTGTGCATGTGTGTGTATGGCAGTAGGCTAAACCGGCTGTCTCCCTCCGTTAGTACCTGTAAGCAAGGCCAGTGGAGCTGTATGGATCTGGATTGCCCAGCTACATGCTCCATAGTGGGAGGTTCCCACATCACCACCTATGACGGGAAAACCTACGACTTCCATGGAGACTGTTCATATGTCCTGTCCAAGGTAGGGATCTAAACTAATGTATGGAGTGATATTAGTGCCAACAGGAATATTGAATAAAAATGTGATTTCTTAATATTAATTCAAAATGGTTCAATTCAGATTCCATTTCAGTTGACACTAATATGACTCCATGCTAATGCATACTGTATGTTTAGTAGATTTAACTCTTAACTCTCTAGTGAACATGTACTGGCCCACATCAGGCATAGATCCTAACTCTCTAGTGAACATGTACTGGCCCACATCAGGCATAGATCCTAACTCTCTAGTGAACATGTACTGGCTCACATCAGGCATAGATCCTAACTCTCTAGTGAACATGTACTGGCCCACATCAGGCATAGATCCTACCTCTCTAGTGAACATGTACTGGCCCACATCAGGCATAGATCCTAACTCTCTAGTGAACATGTACTGGCCCACATCCGGCATAGATCCTAACTCTCTAGTGAACATGTACTGGCCCACATCAGGCATAGATTGAGGCCAACAGCTGGCAGACACTTGCATTGGAAGTGCTTATATATTCCATTGCTATCACTATCCATATTAATCTCATAAATAACATCAAACTATTCAATCAAGTTGCACCATAATATACAGAGCCTTTAAAAAGGATTCACACCTTTGACATTTTCCACATTTTGTTGTGTTGAAGCCTGAATTAAAAATGGATTAGATAGCGAATTTCTTTTTTTGGTCATTGGCCTTCACACCATACCCCATAATGACATCATCACTACCCACAACACCCCATAATGACATCATCACTACCCACAACACCCCATAATGACATCATCACTACCCACAACACCCCATAATGACATCATCACTACCCACAACACCCCATAATGACATCATCACTACCCACAACACCCCATAATGACATCATCACTACCCACAACACCCCATAATGACATCATCACTACCCACAACACCCCATAATGACATCATCACTACCCACAACACCCCATAATGACATCATCACAACCCACAACACCCCATAATGACATCATCACTACCCACAATACCCCATAATGACATCAATCTACACACAATACCCCATAATGTCATCAATCTACACACAATACCCCATAATGACATCAATCTACACACAATACCCCATAATAACATCAATCTACACACAATACCCCATAATGTCATCAATCTACACACAATACCCCATAATAACATCAATCTACACACAATACCCCATAATGACATCAATCTACACACAATACTACCCCATAATGACATCAATCTACCCACAATACCCCATAATGACATCAATCTACACACAATACCCATAATGACATCAATCTACCCACAATACCCCATAATGACATCAATCTACCCACAATACCCCATAATAACATCAATCTACACACAATACCCCATAATGACATCAATCTACACACAATACCCCATAATGACATCAATCTACCCACAATACCCCATAATGACATCAATCTACACACAATACCCCATAATGACATCAATCTACACACAATACCCCATAATGACATCAATCTACACACAATACCCCATAATAACATCAATCTACACACAATACCCCATAATGACATCAATCTACACACAATACCCCATAATGACATCAATCTACACACAATACCCCATAATGACATCAATCTACACACAATACCCCATGATGACATCAATCTACACACAATACCCCATAATGACATCAATCTACACACAATACCCCATAATGACATCAATCTACACACAATACCCCATAATGACATCAATCTACACACAATACCCCATAATAACATAAATCTACACACAATACCCCATAATGACATCAATCTACACACAACATCCCATAATGACATCAATCTACACACAATACCCCATAATGACATCAATCTACACACAATACCCCATAATGACATCAATCTACACACAATACCCCATACTGACATCAATCTACACACAACACCCCATAATGACATCAATCTACACACAATACCCCATAATGACATCATCTACACACAATACCCCATAATGACATCATCTACACACAATACCCCATAATGACATCAATCTACACACAATACCCCATAATGA
This sequence comes from Thymallus thymallus, assembly GCA_023634145.1. Taxonomy (NCBI): domain Eukaryota; kingdom Metazoa; phylum Chordata; class Actinopteri; order Salmoniformes; family Salmonidae; genus Thymallus; species Thymallus thymallus. The sequence continues at coordinate 43,325,536 of CM042413.1, forward strand.
CATCAGTCTACCCACAATACCCCATAATGACATCAATCTACACACAATACCCCATAATGACATCAATCTACACACAATACCCCATAATGACATCAATCTACCCACAATACCCCATAATGACATCAATCTACACACAATACCCCATAATGACATCAATCTACACACAATACCCCATAATGACATCAATCTACACACAATACCCCATAATGACATCAATCTACACACAATACCCCATAATGACATCAATCTACCCACAATACCCCATAATGACATCAATCTACACACAATACCCCATAATGACATCAATCTACACACAATACCCCATAATGACATCAATCTACACACAATACCCCATAATGACATCAATCTACACACAACACCCCATAATGACATCAATCTACACACAATACCCCATAATGACATCAATCTACACACAATACCCCATAATGACATCAATCTACACACAATACCCCATAATGACATCAATCTACACACAATACCCCATAATGACATCAATCTACCCACAATACCCCATAATGACATCAATCTACACCTAATACCCCATAATGTCAAAGTGGAATTAAGTTTTTCGAAATTTTTTGAAATTAATTTAAAAGAAAAAGCTGGAATGTCGAGTCAATTATCAAGTATTACAACAACTGAGGATGGATCAACAACATTGTAGTTACTCCATAATACTAACCTAAATGACAGTGAAAAGAAGGAAACCTGTACAGATTAAAAATATTCCATAACATGCATCCTGTTTGCAACAAGGCACTAAAATTATACTGCAATAAATGTGGCAAAACAATTCACTTTATGTCCTGAATACAAAGTGTTATGTTTGGGGCAAATCCAATACAACACATTACTGAGTACCACTCTCCATATTTTCAAGGATAGTTATAGCTGCATCATGTTATGGGTACACTTGTCATCGTTAAAGACTGGGGAGCTTTTCAGGATAAAAAATAAACAGAATAGATCTAATCACTGGCAAAATCCTAGAGGAAAACCTGGTTGTCTTCTTTCCACCAGACTGGGAGATGAATTCACCTTTCAGCCGGACAATCACCTAAAACACAAGGCCAAATCTACACTGGAGTTGCTTACCAAGATGACATTGAATGTTCCTGAGTGGCCTAGTTACTGTTTTGACTTAAATCAGTTTTAAAATCTATGTAAATTAGATTTCTGTATTTCATTTTCAATAAATTAGCAAACATTTCTAAAAACATGTTTTAACTTGGTCATTATGGGGTTTTGTGTGTAGATGAGTAAAAACATTTATATTGAATCCATGTTAAATTCAGGCTCTAACACAACAACATGTGGAACATGTCAAGGGGTGTGAATACTTTCTGAAGGAACTGTAATTCCCTAGAACCGAAAGTAGGCAAGTAGTGAGTAGTGTGTTAAAAAACTGAGTTCCCTTAACTTTACTGTCATATCTTGTGCCAATTGTCCCCAGCGAACCAACGAGACTGCTTTCACAGTCCTGGGTGACATAGTGGTGTGTGGGAAGACGGCCATTGAGACCTGCCTAAAGGCTGTAACCCTGGTGACTCCAGAGTCCATGGTAAGTTAGCCTCTCTGCAGTGACACACCCACCTGATAGTGTCATATAAAAATATATCAACGTAAATTACATTTCAATTCCAGTCAATTCAGGCAGTACACATTTGGAATTGGAATTGGGTTTACTTTATATATTGACTGGAACTGACTCCAAC
>CM042413.1:43332271-43359771 GCA_023634145.1 Thymallus thymallus
AACCCACAGTGTTCAGGGTTTACCCTCCTATTAACCCACAGTGTTCAGGGTTTACCCTCCTATTAACCCACAGTGTTCAGGGTTTACCCTCCTATTAACCCACAGTGTTCAGGGTCTACCCTCCTATTAACACACAGTGTTCAGGGTTTACCCTCCTATTAACCCACAGTGTTCAGGGTTTACCCTCCTATTAACCCACAGTGTTCAGGGTTTACCCTCCTATTAACCCACAGTGTTCAGGGTTTACTCTCTTATTTTAAATCAAAATAAAAAAAGTACCCCAAAACATATAATTAAATGTTGAATCGCCATACTGTTTCCACAGGGAAGTACTCCTCTATCTGCCCCGACACAATGGTCTATGATGACACCATGACCAGCTGTAATCGCAGCTGTCGTTCACTGAGCCAGACAGACTTTACCTGCCAGGTACATTAACATGGACATCTCATCTATTTAATATTATTATTATTCATTTTATTAATGTCTCTTGGTTTATGATGTGTTTATGATGATCTGAATGGTGTGGTGTTGTTGGTGGTGTTGTTGTTGTTGTTGTTGTTGTTGTTGTTGTTGTTGCAGACATGCCCAAAGTTCTTTCCCCTCAGGGATAAAATAATTTTTTTTATTGAATTGAACAGTTAGAGCATGTGTCTGTGGACGGCTGTGGCTGTGCCGAGGGAACCTACCTGAACGACCAGGGACAGTGTGTCCCTGCCTCACGCTGCTCCTGTTACTATGGAGGCACAGTAGTACCCCCTGGAGAGGTCACCAGGATCTATGGGGCTACTTGGTGAGGACTTGGTTGGCTTCTCTGTCGTGGCTCTATTAAAATATTTAGAAATCAACTGTCTTCTTCTCAAGTCTTGGTTTACTGCAAGAGACATGCTGAACGATGCTAAACCTCTCCTCTTGTACCCCTCTTAACCACCCAGCTCATGCATACTTGGTCAATTGAGCTGTGCTAAAGAACAAAAACCTTTATGTGAGTACTCTGAAATTCAAAACACTCTATAATTTAATCCCTACTAACCTATAAAGACTCTATAATTTAATCCCTACTAACCTATAAAGACTCTATAATTTAATCCCTACTAACCTATAAAGACTCTATAATTTAATCCCTACTAACCTATAAAGACTCTATAATTTAATCCCTACTAACCTATAAAGACTCTATAATTTAATCCCTACTAACCTATAAAGACTCTATAATTTAATCCCTACTAACCTATAAAGACTCTATAATTTAATCCCTACTAACCTATAAAGACTCTATACTCTACTAATTTATAAAAACTACTTTTGTTCCCTACAGCCTGTAAAAAACCAATGCGTTTCTTCAACTGCTCCAGTGCAGGGCCCGGAGCCAAGGGCTCAGAGTGCCTGAAGAGCTGCAAAACATTAGACAGTCAATGTGTAAGTCTACAATGGGACATGCCTTACAACATGTTTTAATAAAAACATGCCTTACAACATGTTTGAATAAAAACATGCCTTACAACACGTTTGAATAAAAACATGCCTTACAACACGTTTGAATAAAAACATGCAAGGATGATTTCAGATAGATCAAATTATTTATTACCTTAGACATAGCTAGGCCCAGGATCCAAGCAATATCCTCCGATGGTGTACTGAGATTGACTTTTTAGAGGGCTTCTGTTTGAGCAGACATCTGTAATGTTTACAGAGAACCTGATCTCCATGAACATCAAGGAGATCATCTTTAAAATTCCTCCTTGTGTCTTCAAACACTTGATCAATTGGTCTATTTGACAAATAATGCCCACATAAGGGACATACAGGCAAAATGTCAACTTAAATTGATTGTGTGTTATAGATCAGTGCAGAGTGTGTGTCAGGATGTGTGTGTCCTGCTGGTCTGCTGTCTGATGGGAACGAAGGATGCATCAAGGAGGACCAATGTCCCTGTTCTCACAATAGCGTCGACTACCAACCTGGACAGACGCTCAAAGTAAACTGCAATACCTGGTAACATCAACTTCTATCCCTCCTCTTCTTCTTTGAGTATTTCAAATACAAGTGTCAAATGTTTCCCTCTAAATCCTTGACATGTGACTGTTTGCATCATTGTAAAACCTTGACATGTGACTGTTTGCATCATTGTAAAACCTTGACATGTGACTGTTTGCATCATTGTAAAACCTGGACATGTGACTGTTTGCATCATTGTAAAACCTTGACATGTGACTGTGTTTGCATCATTGTAAAACCTGGACATGTGACTGTGTTTGCATCATTGTAAAACCTTGACATGTGACTGTGTTTTCATCATTGTAAAACCTTGACATGTGACTGTGTTTGCATCATTGTAAAACCTTGACATGTGACTGTGTTTGCATCATTGTAAAACCTTGACATGTGACTGTGTTTGCATCATTGTAAAACCTGGACATGTGACTGTGTTTGCATCATTGTAAAACCTGGACATGTGACTGTTTGCATCATTGTAAAACCTGGACATGTAACTGTTTGCATCATTGTAAAACCTTGACATGTGACTGTTTGCATCATTGTAAAACCTGGACATGTGACTGTTTGCATCATTGTAAAACCTTGACATGTGACTGTGTTTGCATCATTGTAAAACCTGGACATGTGACTGTTTGCATCATTGTAAAACCTTGACATGTGACTGTGTTTGCATCATTGTAAAACCTGGACATGTGACTGTTTGCATCATTGTAAAACCTTGACATGTGACTGTGTTTGCATCATTGTAAAACCTGGACATGTGACTGTTTGCATCATTGTAAAACCTTGACATGTGACTGTGTTTGCATCATTGTAAAACCTGGACATGTGACTGTGTTTGCATCATTGTAAAACCTGGACATGTGACTGTTTGCATCATTGTAAAACCTGGACATGTGACTGTGTTTGCATCATTGTAAAACCTGGACATGTGACTGTGTTTGCATCATTGTAAAACCTGGACATGTGACTGTTTGCATCATTGTAAAACCTGGACATGTGACTGTTTGCATCATTGTAAAACCTTGACATGTGACTGTTTGCATCATTGTAAAACCTGGACATGTGACTGTGTTTGCATCATTGTAAAACCTGGACATGTGACTGTGTTTGCATCATTGTAAAACCTGGACATGTGACTGTGTTTGCATCATTGTAAAACCTGGACATGTGACTGTTTGCATCATTGTAAAACCTTGACATGTGACTGTTTGCATCATTGTAAAACCTGGACATGTGACTGTGTTTGCATCATTGTAAAACCTGGACATGTGACTGTGTTTGCATCATTGTAAAACCTGGACATGTGACTGTGTTTGCATCATTGTAAAACCTGGACATGTGACTGTTTTCATCATTGTAAAACCTTGACATGTGACTGTGTTTGCATCATTGTAAAACCTGGACATGTGACTGTGTTTGCATCATTGTAAAACCTGGACATGTGACTGTGTTTGCATCATTGTAAAACCTGGACATGTGACTGGGTTTGCATCATTGTAAAACCTGGACATGTGACTGTGTTTGCATCTTTATAAAACCTGGACATGTGACTGTGTTTGCATCTTTGTAAAACCTTGACATGTGACTGTTTGCATCATTGTAAAACCTTGACATGTGACTGTGTTTGCATCATTGTAAAACCTTGACATGTGACTGTTTGCATCATTGTAGCACTTGCAAAGGGAGAAAATGGCAGTGTACCAGGAACCAGTGTGATGGCATGTGTGCCATATATGGGGATGGGCATTTCATCACTTTTGATGAGAAAAGGTTCACTTTCGATGGAGACTGTGAATACACTCTTACTCAGGTAGGGCAATACTAAGTTGCATTTATGATTAAGGAACAATACTTATTATTTGCATTTGAATAAAACTCTGCTTTATGTATGGTCCACATATTTTCTAATTAATATGAAGTAATGATAGCTAGGAGGTAAACGTTTTCTGATTCTGTATTTTAATACATCCTGCAGGACTACTGCAGCAACAATCCAAACGGTACCTTTAGAGTGATCACTAAGAACATTCCCTGTGGAACCACTGGCACCACCTGTTCCAAGGCCATCAAGCTCTTCTTGGGGGTAGGAACTACTCTTCATAATCACCATTAAGCTCTTCTTGGGGGTAGGAACTACTCTTCATAAACACCATTAAGCTCTTCTTGGGGGTAGGAACTACTCTTCATAAACACCATTAAGCTCTTCTTGGGGGTAGGAACTACTCTTCATAAACACCATTAAGCTCTTCTTGGGGGTAGGAACTACTCTTCATAAACACCATTAAGCTCTTCTTGGGGGTAGGAACTACTCTTCATAAACACCATCATAAATGCCTTAATGGTACAATAGACAAGTCTGGACATTTGGCACAATGTTGACGCCGGTAGCAGCTAGAGTAATTGCATGCTGAACTCTGGAACGTGCTTATCTCGTCCCCACATGTGTTTTGCTAGCATGCTAGCTGTCTGGCGGAGTGCATTACACCCCCACAGTGTAAAACCCAGCACCCCCACAGTGTAAAACCCAGCACCCCCACAGTGTAAAACCTGAATACTAGTCTAACATTATCAATGAACACGTTCTGTTTCTTTCTTTCAGAGCAATGAGATTATACTAGAAGATAAATCTGTAAAAGTGACCAAACAGGAGGATGGGGTAGACGTGCCATATCAGATCCACTCTATCGGTCTCTACGTTGTTATTAAGGCTGAAAATGGCCTGATCCTCATGTGGGATAAGAGGAACACCCTGTTTATCAAACTCAGCTCTACGTTCCAGGTGAGTCATAGAATAGGCCATTTTCAGCCAGTGATTGCACTGTATATTTGTTTAGAAATGTCATGGCATACAGTTCTCTGTTTTGAAGGGGGTTTTATTGTTCCATTCATTCCTCCCAGGGCCAAGTGTGTGGTCTGTGTGGAAACTACGATGGGAATGGACAGAACGACTTCACGTCCAGAAACCAGGAAGTGGTTGTTGAAGCTCTAGAGTTTGGGAACAGCTGGAAAATGTCATCCAGTTGCCCCAACGCTGAGGTCATCAAGGACCCATGCACTGTGAGATCATACAGGGAGGCCTGGTCTCAGAGAAGCTGCAGCATCATCATCAGTAATGAATTTGCAGCCTGCCACTCCAAGGTACAGTACACAGCAGATACCATTCAAAATAGATTCAATACTTTATTGCCATAACAACCGAAGTTGTTAGGAAGTTGACGTAGTGCAGCTTATATAAACAAAGACAAAAATACACACATATAAATAATATCATTTGCATAGCCTATACATATTTATTTTTTAACCTTTATTTAACTGGGCAAGTCAGTTACGAAACAAATTCTTGCCTACCTACAGGGTCAGCCTCTGGATGAAATTAGGGTTAAGTGCCTTGCTCAAGGACAAATCAACAGGTTTTTCACCTTGTCGGCTCAGGTATTCGAACCAGCGACCTTTCGGTTACTGGCCCAACGCTCTAACCGCTAGGCTACCTTTCTGTTACTGGCCCAACTTGCTAACCGCTAGGCTACCTTTCTGTTACTGGCCCAACTTGCTAACCGCTAGGCTACCTTTCTGTTACTGGCCCAACTTGCTAACCGCTAGGCTACCTGCCGCCCTCTGATCATAGGCTATCGCTTGTGTATCTTGGCTACATTTACATTTGGTGAGAATTTACCATTTCGGTTAAAAGTCTAAGCAGTTGGGGGGGGTTATTTATTTTTATTTTTTTCTGGGCAACATCCTGGGAGTTTCCTGGCCATGGACCCAAAATGTTGATGTTTTGTTCCCCGAGCCACTTAGTTATCACTTTTGCCTTATGGCAAGGTGCTCCATAATGCTGGAAAAGGCATTGGTCGTCACCAAACTGTTCTTGGATGGTTGGGAGAAGTTGCTCTCGGAGTATGTGTTGGTACCATTCTTTATTCATGGCTGTGTTCTTAGGCATTGTGAGTGAGCCCACTCCCTTGGCTGAGAAGCAACCCCACACATGAATGGTCTGAGGATGCTTTACTGTTGGCATGACACAGGGCTGATGGTAGTGCTCACCTTGTCTTCTCCGGACAAGGTGTTTTCCGGATGGCCCAAACAATCGGAAAGAGGATTCATCAGAGAAAATGACTCTACCCCAGTCCTCAGAAGTCCAATCCCTGTACCTTTTGCAGAATATCAGTCTGTCCCTGATGTTTTTCCTGGAGAGAAGTGGCTTCTTTGCTGCCCTTCTTGACACCATGCCATCCTTCAAAAGTCTTTGCCTCACTGTGCGTGCAGATGCACTCATACCTACCTGCTGCCATTCCTGAGCAAGCTCTGCACTGGTGGTGCCCCGATCCTGCAGCTGAATCAACTTTAGGAGACGGTCCTGGTGCTTGCTGGACTTTCTTGGGCGCCCTGACGCCTTCTTCACAACAATTGAACCTCTCTCCTTGAAGTTCTTGATGATCCGATAAATGGTTGATTAAGGTGCAATCTTACCAACAGCAATATCCTTGCCTGTGAAGCCCTTTTTGTGCAAAGCAATGATGACGGTACGCGTTTCCTTGCAGGTAACCGTGGTTGACAGAGGAAGAACAATGATTTCAAGCACCACCCTCCTTTTAAAGCTTCCAGTCTGTTATTCTGACTCAATCAGCATGACAGAGTGATCTCCAGCCTTGTCCTCGTCAACACTCTCACCTGTGTTAACGAGACAATCACTGACGTGATGGCAGCTGGTCCTTTTGTGGCAGGGCTGAAATGCAGTGGAAATGTTTTTGGGGGATTAAGTTCATTTTCATGGCAAAGAGGGACTTTGCAATTAATTGCAATTCATCTGATCACTCTTCATGACATTCTGGAGTATATGCAAATTGCCATCATCAACACTGAAGGAGCAAACTTTGTGGAGACCAATACTTGTGTCATTCTCAAAACCTTTGACCACGACTGTAGTGTATATAAAAAAAAGAAATTGATAAAATATAGAATTTGTCCTTTACTACTATAGTCCACAGTTTGTATGGTTTACCTTCACCATCGTGTCCATGTGAGTCTCCCCTTTCCATAGAGTGGTCATAATAGTTTCTAGGCTAAACCATTCGGACGCAACAGACGTTTTCGTGAAAATACTGATGCCTCATGGTCTGTAGCTCAGCCACCGTCCACCACAGGTGCAGAAGGCTGACATAGGCGGATGTGGTGGATTGAAATACCTGATATCTCTAGCTTAAATTGACAGATTGTGATGGGGATTTTTTAATGATGTTACTTACGATTAACGCACAGGTGCATCAATAGACTCTTAAGGGTTAATAGCCTACGTCACTCTGGTTGTTGGAGCTATCTGTTGTATGGTGAACTGGGGCTTCATTAACGTTTATTTGTGGGTAAATCTGGCTTTCATAATAGCCAGTGCTTACCAAGCCACTGACCTCACCGCACGTCACTGCAGTACAGGTGGTAGAAAAGTTCATCTGCAATATAAATATGGATTTGAGTTGTGAGTCAGCTGATTTCTGGCTATATTCTAGACCCCTTTAAGGCTTTGCACCTTTTTAAAGGCAATGTTTCTGGGTTCATGGAGACCAAATTCATGGTAAACACTGCATTTGTTGTCTCAATCGCGCTACATCACGGACTGAATCTAGGCCGTAAGGGCTGTATCTACACAGCTATATCACGGACTGAATCTAGGCCGTAAGGGCTGTATCTAAACAGCTATATCACGGACTGAATCTAGGCCGTAAGGGCTGTATCTACACAGCCACCCTAACAACACAAATCTGATTTTCTTTTTATTTCCAATCTTTTTTTTCTGACTGTCCACACGTAGTTTTACATGTGGCCCATATCAGATTTGCGCATTCATTTTGTGGTCATTGTCATGGTAATGGCAGGTCATGTGTAAAAACACCACTTTAGAGCAAGTATATCAGATCTGAGCGTCCTGACAGAGGTCACATGGAGAATCGGGTTTGAATCAGGATTGAGATCCACATATGGAAGTGGTATAAATCAGAGCTCAAAAGATCAGATTCCAAATGTTTTTTTGTTGCTGTTTACACATTAAGGACAAGATCAGATAGGTATCAGATATGCAAATAATTGGTCAAAGATCTGAATTGTGTAAAGGCAGCCAAAGTGACAGTGCATGAGTACAAGAATATGGTTAATGTTTCAACAAGAGTTCATATACCTCACAGCCTCAGGGTCATAATGAAAACCATATTGTGTAAATTATAACAACCAATCATTCTGTAGCACAAGCCTTGGGCTTCCAGGTTTTCTATAAGGTGCACAATGACAGAGTTACAGGATGGTACATGGCAGTATTTCTAATAAAATGTGTTTGTCAATTATCATGTGAATGTACACACAGTACCAAAAGACAGCAACCAACAATACAAGTCGTAATAAACAAAAGCATCAAGTCAACCATCCAATAATAGTCACTGTCAGTCGCTCATCTGTAGTCTGTGTAACAAGCAAGGCAATGCATTGAATAAATAAATTATGGTTAAATGCATCTTCCTAAAAGGTTGACCCCACCCCATTCCATGTTGCCTGTGTGAGGGACACGTGTGCCTGTGACACTGGGGGAGACTGCGAGTGTTTCTGTACAGCTGTAGCAGCCTACGCCCAGGCCTGCAACAAGGCAGGGGCTTGTATCAGGTGGAGAACACCAGATCTCTGCCGTGAGTCATTTGCTTTGAGTGGGACAATTGATTGATGGATTGCTGGGGTTGTGTTGCTATAGTGGTGAAACTGTTAAATTAAGACTCTTTTGGGACCCTGGTTAAAATCTAACACATTTTAATTTCACCAGCTATGTTCTGTGAATTCTACAACAATAAGGATGAGTGTGAGTGGCATTATCAGCCATGTGGATACGCCAATATGACGACCTGCTGTAATCAGTTTGAAACATGCTCCAGACAGATCCCTGCACTGGAAGGTAACTAATAGCCCTTCATAACAGCTTGGGTGTTTCATTTAGACAATTTACATTCCAAGCTGTAAAACAAATACACAGTATAAAATATGTAATGACTTCTCCATAAATATCATATCCATTACAGCTTTGGTGTTAGAACTAGATACCATGAGAATGATCTAATCTGTGCAGGTGTCCTGGATTAAATTGCCTGTTTATTTTAAAGGTTGCTATCCAAACTGTCCTTCGAACCAGCCTTATTTGGAAGAAAGTACTATGAAGTGTGTCAAAATGGAGCAGTGTGGTTGCTACGATGGAAACGGAACACATTACATCGACAAAGAGGTTAAAACTTCAAACTGTCAGAGTTGGTATGTTTTTATATCAACATTTTGACATATACCGTACATAGACACTGTATTTACATTACATAGTATTTAACATGGTTGGTATAAGCCTTAAGGTAGCCTATATTTCTACATGAGGTAATGTCAAGGGTCCAACTACAAAGACAATATCCTACCATTCAGTTGATTTAGTTTTTCAAAGATTGTGAATTGACCTGTTTATACCTTATTGTGATTTGACCTGTTTATACCTTATTGTGATTCGACCTGTTTATACCTTATTGTGATTCGACCTGTTTATACCTTATTGTGAATTGACCTGTTTATACCTTATTGTGATTCGACCTGTTTATACCTCATTGTGAATTGACCTGTTTATACCTTATTGTGATTCGACCTGTTTATACCTTATTGTGAATTGACCTGTTTATACCTTATTGTGAATATAACATATATAACTGTGTTTTGTACTTTCAAATCATAACAAATAGCTCTTAATATCTTATTGGACTTTCAAAGGTACTATTAACCTCCTTTCTTTTTCAAGTGTTTGCTCATCAAATAAGGTCAGCTGCAGCTATGATATCAAAGGTAAGGAAAACCACTACGAACTGAAACATTAGCCTACATTACCAAGAAGGTAACATGACAAGATGATTACATGATAATAACTTGTGTTCCCTGTGAAAATCATATTGCAGCTTGCTATTGTTTATACAACAACAAAACATACCAGAATGGAGCCACCATATATTACACAACTGACGGTAATGGGACCTGTATAAAGGCTACCTGCAACAACGGAAACATTGACCGGATTATGGAACACTGTGGCCAAACAACTACAACACAGATAATCCCCACAACAACGCCAACAACAGTATTTGTTTTCTCAACTCCTACCACTACCCCCACAACAACTACCATTACCCCAACAACAACAACTACCATTACCCCCACAACTCCTTCCACTACCCCCACAACAACTACCATTACCCCAACAACAACAACTACTACTACCCCAACAACAACAACCATTACCCCCACAACAACAACCATTACCCCAACAACAACAACCATTACCCCAACAACAACAACCATTACCCCCACAACAACAACCATTACCCCCACAACAACAAACATTACCCCCACAACAACAAACATTACCCCCACAACAACAAACATTACCCCCACAACAACAAACATTACCCCCACAACAACCCCTACTTCAACCACAACCACTTCATCCACTACTACTCCACACTGCCTGAGCGAACCTGTCTGTGAATGGACCAACTGGATTAACAATCACTATCCTTCACCTGGACCAGAAGGAGGGGATTATGAAACCATTAATTGCAGCAAACCCAATGAAGTACAATGCAGAGCCAAAGAATTGATTGATTCTCCTTTGGCCTCCCTAGGTCAAAAGGTTGAATGCAATCCCTCGGTTGGACTGATATGCCACAACAAGGATCAAGGCATCCCACCACGATGCTACAACTATGAAATCAGAGTCAAATGTTGTGTTGACGTTTGTAGGAATGAGACAGATACGACAACTATCACTACACCAACAACAACCACCACAGAAAGTCCAACAACACCTACTACCACTGAAATAACAACCACAAGGTCAACAACTATCACTACACCAACAACAACCACCACAGAAAGTCCAACAACACCTACTACCACTGAAATAACAACCACAACAACAACCACCACAGAAAGTCCCACAACACCTACTACCACTGAAATAACAACCACAAGGTCAACAACTATCACTACACCAACAACAACCACCACAGAAAGTCCAACAACACCTACTACCACTGAAATAACAACCACAACAACAACCACCACAGAAAGTCCCACAACACCTACTACCACTGAAATAACAACCACAAGGTCAACAACTATCACTACACCAACAACAACCACCACAGAAAGTCCAACAACACCTACTACCACTGAAATAACAACCACAACAACAACCACCACAGAAAGTCCAACAACACCTACTACCACTGAAATAACAACCACAACAACAACCACCACAGAAAGTCCAACAACACCTACTACCACTGAAATAACAACCACAACAACAACCACCACAGAAAGTCCAACAACACCTACTACCACTGAAATAACAACCACAACAACAACCACCACAGAAAGTCCAACAACACCTACTACCACTGAAATATCAACCACAACAACAACCACCACAGAAAGTCCAACAACACCTACTACTACCCCAACAACCATTACCCCAACAACAACAACCATTACCCCCACAACAACAAACATTACCCCCACAACAACAAACATTACCCCCACAACAACAAACATTACCCCCACAACAACAAACATTACCCCCACAACAACCCCTACTTCAACCACAACCACTTCATCCACTACTACTCCACACTGCCTGAGCGAACCTGTCTGTGAATGGACCAACTGGATTAACAATCACTATCCTTCACCTGGACCAGAAGGAGGGGATTATGAAACCATTAATTGCAGCAAACCCAATGAAGTACAATGCAGAGCCAAAGAATTGATTGATTCTCCTTTGGCCTCCCTAGGTCAAAAGGTTGAATGCAATCCCTCGGTTGGACTGATATGCCACAACAAGGATCAAGGCATCCCACCACGATGCTACAACTATGAAATCAGAGTCAAATGTTGTGTTGACGTTTGTAGGAATGAGACAGATACGACAACTATCCCTACACCAACAACAACCACCACAGAAAGTCCAACAACACCTACTACCACTGAAATAACAACCACAACAACAACCACCACAGAAAGTCCAACAACACCTACTACCACTGAAATAACAACCACAAGGTCAACAACTATCACTACACCAACAACAACAACCACCACAGAAAGTCCAACAACACCTACTACCACTGAAATAACAACCACAACAACAACCACCACAGAAAGTCCAACAACACCTACTACCACTGAAATAACAACCACAACAACAACCACCACAGAAAGTCCCACAACACCTACTACCACTGAAATAACAACCACAACAACAACCACCACAGAAAGTCCAACAACACCTACTACCACTGAAATAACAACCACAACAACAACCACCACAGAAAGTCCAACAACACCCACTACTACCCCAACAACCATTACCCCCACAACAACAACCATTACCCCCACAACAACAAACATTACCCCCACAACAACAAACATTACCCCCACAACAACCCCTACTTCAACCACAACCACTTCATCCACTACTACTCCACACTGCCTGAGCGAACCTGTCTGTGAATGGACCAACTGGATTAACAATCACTATCCTTCACCTGGACCAGAAGGAGGGGATTATGAAACCATTAATTGCAGCAAACCCAATGAAGTACAATGCAGAGCCAAAGAATTGATTGATTCTCCTTTGGCCTCCCTAGGTCAAAAGGTTGAATGCAATCCCTCGGTTGGACTGATATGCCACAACAAGGATCAAGGCATCCCACCACGATGCTACAACTATGAAATCAGAGTCAAATGTTGTGTTGACGTTTGTAGGAATGAGACAGATACGACAACTATCCCTACACCAACAACAACCACCACAGAAAGTCCCACAACACCTACTACCACTGAAATAACAACCACAAGGTCAACAACTATCACTACACCAACAACAACCACCACAGAAAGTCCAACAACACCTACTACCACTGAAATAACAACCACAACAACAACCACCACAGAAAGTCCAACAACACCTACTACCACTGAAATAACAACCACAAGGTCAACAACTATCACTACACCAACAACAACAACCACCACAGAAAGTCCAACAACACCTACTACCACTGAAATAACAACCACAACAACAACCACCACAGAAAGTCCAACAACACCTACTACCACTGAAATAACAACCACAACAACAACCACCACAGAAAGTCCAACAACACCTACTACCACTGAAATAACAACCACAACAACAACCTCCACAGAAAGTCCAACAACACCTACTACCACTGAAATATCAACCACAACAACAACCACCACAGAAAGTCCCACAACACCTACTACCACTGAAATAACAACCACAACAACAACCACCACAGAAAGTCCAACAACACCTACTACCACTGAAATATCAACCACAACAACAACCACCACAGAAAGTCCAACAACACCTACTACTACCCCAACAACCATTACCCCAACAACAACAACCATTACCCCCACAACAACAAACATTACCCCCACAACAACAAACATTACCCCCACAACAACAAACATTACCCCCACAACAACAAACATTACCCCCACAACAACCCCTACTTCAACCACAACCACTTCATCCACTACTACTCCACACTGCCTGAGCGAACCTGTCTGTGAATGGACCAACTGGATTAACAATCACTATCCTTCACCTGGACCAGAAGGAGGGGATTATGAAACCATTAATTGCAGCAAACCCAATGAAGTACAATGCAGAGCCAAAGAATTGATTGATTCTCCTTTGGCCTCCCTAGGTCAAAAGGTTGAATGCAATCCCTCGGTTGGACTGATATGCCACAACAAGGATCAAGGCATCCCACCACGATGCTACAACTATGAAATCAGAGTCAAATGTTGTGTTGACGTTTGTAGGAATGAGACAGATACGACAACTATCACTACACCAACAACAACCACCACAGAAAGTCCAACAACACCTACTACCACTGAAATAACAACCACAACAACAACCACCACAGAAAGTCCCACAACACCTACTACCACTGAAATAACAACCACAACAACAACCACCACAGAAAGTCCAACAACACCTACTACCACTGAAATAACAACCACAAGGTCAACAACTATCACTACACCAACAACAACCACCACAGAAAGTCCCACAACACCTACTACCACTGAAATAACAACCACAAGGTCAACAACTATCACTACACCAACAACAACCACCACAGAAAGTCCAACAACACCTACTACCACTGAAATAACAACCACAACAACAACCACCACAGAAAGTCCAACAACACCTACTACCACTGAAATAACAACCACAAGGTCAACAACTATCACTACACCAACAACAACAACCACCACAGAAAGTCCAACAACACCTACTACCACTGAAATAACAACCACAACAACAACCACCACAGAAAGTCCAACAACACCTACTACCACTGAAATAACAACCACAACAACAACCACCACAGAAAGTCCAACAACACCTACTACCACTGAAATAACAACCACAACAACAACCACCACAGAAAGTCCCACAACACCTACTACCACTGAAATATCAACCACAACAACAACCACCACAGAAAGTCCAACAACACCCACTACTACCCCAACAACCATTACCCCCACAACAACAAACATTACCCCCACAACAACAACCATTACCCCCACAACAACAAACATTACCCCCACAACAACCCCTACTTCAACCACAACCACTTCATCCACTACTACTCCACACTGCCTGAGCGAACCTGTCTGTGAATGGACCAACTGGATTAACAATCACTATCCTTCACCTGGACCAGAAGGAGGGGATTATGAAACCATTAATTGCAGCAAACCCAATGAAGTACAATGCAGAGCCAAAGAATTGATTGATTCTCCTTTGGCCTCCCTAGGTCAAAAGGTTGAATGCAATCCCTCGGTTGGACTGATATGCCACAACAAGGATCAAGGCATCCCACCACGATGCTACAACTATGAAATCAGAGTCAAATGTTGTGTTGACGTTTGTAGGAATGAGACAGATACGACAACTATCCCTACACCAACAACAACCACCACAGAAAGTCCCACAACACCTACTACCACTGAAATAACAACCACAACAACAACCACCACAGAAAGTCCAACAACAACTAAGACAACAACATATTCCACAACAAGTGAAACAACAGAGGAAGTTACTTCTACCCCAACAACACCAACGCCCCCTACCACTACCCCAACTACTACCACCAAAGCCCCCACCACAACAACGAACTTCACTGTAGTCACAAATAGACCACCGACACCTGCACCTCATAAGCAAAACACAACTTTGACAATACAGACAGAAGAAACTTCAACATCAACATCAGTTACAACTACCCCAACAACAACGTCCCCTACCACAATCCTTACCAGTTCCCCAACAACAACAACAACGTCCCCTACCACAATCCTTACCAGTTCCCCAACAACAACAACAACGTCCCCTACCACAATCCTTACCAGTTCCCCAACAACAACAACAACGTCCCCTACCACAATCCTTACCAGTTCCCCAACAACAACAACAACGTCCCCTACCACAATCCTTACCAGTTCCCCAACAACAACAACAACGTCCCCTACCACAATCCTTACCAGTTCCCCAACAACAACAACAGCGCCCCCTACCACAATCCTTACCAGTTCCCCAACAACAACTCCTACCACTATCCAAACCATAACCCCTACCACATTATGTTTTTGCACATATAAAACACAATATTTCCCTGCTGGTAAGTGAAAGATTCCTTCATTAAAATGATCAAATTTGATTAATATCTATTTGTTACTAATAATATGTTTTTGTTTAGGATCCTTGATATATAATGAGACCGACGGAGCAGGCTGGTGTTTCATCGCTTACTGTAACTCAAGTTGTACTGTTGAGAAACAATCCAGACCATGTCCCACTACGACCCCAACTACAGTCAGCACTGTCTCAACTACAGTCAGCACTGTCTCAACTACAGTCAGCACTGTCTCAACTACTAGATATAGGAAAAGCTGTGAACATGTCACTCCAACAAGAAAGGTAATGAGATAAAATAATAGTGTTTCTTAGTTCATAGTGTTGTGTAGTACGTAGTGTTTCTTAGTTCATAGTGTTGTGTACTACGTAGTGTTTCTTAGTTCATAGTGTTGTGTAGTACGTAGTGTTTCTTAGTTCATAGTG
This sequence comes from Thymallus thymallus, assembly GCA_023634145.1. Taxonomy (NCBI): domain Eukaryota; kingdom Metazoa; phylum Chordata; class Actinopteri; order Salmoniformes; family Salmonidae; genus Thymallus; species Thymallus thymallus. Next base: position 43,348,506 of record CM042413.1, read on the forward strand.
TTGTGTACTACGTAGTGTTTCTTAGTTCATAGTGTTGTGTACTACGTAGTGTTTCTTAGTTCATAGTGTTGTGTAGTACGTAGTGTTTCTTAGTTCATAGTGTTGTGTACTACGTAGTGTTTCTTAGTTCATAGTGTTGTGTACTACGTAGTGTTTCTTAGTTCATAGTGTTGTGTACTACGTAGTGTTTCTTAGTTCATAGTGTTGTGTACTACGTAGTGTTTCTTAGTTCATAGTGTTGTGTACTACGTAGTGTTTCTTAGTTCATAGTGTTGTGTAGTACGTAGTGTTTCTTAGTTCATAGTGTTGTGTAGTACGTAGTGTTTCTTAGTTCATAGTGTTGTGTACTACGTAGTGTTTCTTAGTTCATAGTGTTGTGTACTACGTAGTGTTTCTTAGTTCATAGTGTTGTGTACTACGTAGTGTTTCTTAGTTCATAGTGTTGTGTACTACGTAGTGTTTCTTAGTTCATAGTGTTGTGTACTACGTAGTGTTTCTTAGTTCATAGTGTTGTGTACTACGTAGTGTTTCTTAGTTCATAGTGTTGTGTAGTACGTAGTGTTTCTTAGTTCATAGTGTTGTGTACTACGTAGTGTTTCTTAGTTCATAGTGTTGTGTACTACGTAGTGTTTCTTAGTTCATAGTGTTGTGTAGTACGTAGTGTTTCTTAGTTCATAGTGTTGTGTACTACGTAGTGTTTCTTAGTTCATAGTGTTGTGTACTACGTAGTGTTTCTTAGTTCATAGTGTTGTGTACTACGTAGTGTTTCTTAGTTCATAGTGTTGTGTACTACGTAGTGTTTCTTAGTTCATAGTGTTGTGTACTACGTAGTGTTTCTTAGTTCATAGTGTTGTGTACTACGTAGTGTTTCTTAGTTCATAGTGTTGTGTACTACGTAGTGTTTCTTAGTTCATAGTGTTGTGTACTACGTAGTGTTTCTTAGTTCATAGTGTTGTGTACTACGTAGTGTTTCTTAGTTCATAGTGTTGTGTACTACGTAGTGTTTCTTAGTTCATAGTGTTGTGTACTACGTAGTGTTTCTTAGTTCATAGTGTTGTGTACTACGTAGTGTTTCTTAGTTCATAGTGTTGTGTACTACGTAGTGTTTCTTAGTTCATAGTGTTGTGTACTACGTAGTGTTTCTTAGTTCATAGTGTTGTGTACTACGTAGTGTTTCTTAGTTCATAGTGTTGTGTACTACGTAGTGTTTCTTAGTTCATAGTGTTGTGTACTACGTAGTGTTTCTTAGTTCATAGTGTTGTGTACTACGTAGTGTTTCTTAGTTCATAGTGTTGTGTACTACGTAGTGTTTCTTAGTTCATAGTGTTGTGTACTACGTAGTGTTTCTTAGTTCATAGTGTTGTGTACTACGTAGTGTTTCTTAGTTCATAGTGTTGTGTACTACGTAGTGTTTCTTAGTTCATAGTGTTGTGTACTACGTAGTGTTTCTTAGTTCATAGTGTTGTGTACTACGTAGTGTTTCTTAGTTCATAGTGTTGTGTACTACGTAGTGTTTCTTAGTTCATAGTGTTGTGTACTACGTAGTGTTTCTTAGTTCATAGTGTTGTGTACTACGTAGTGTTTCTTAGTTCATAGTGTTGTGTATTACGTAGTGTTTCTTAGTTCATAGTGTTGTGTACTACGTAGTGTTTCTTAGTTCATAGTGTTGTGTATTACGTAGTGTTTCTTAGTTCATAGTGTTGTGTACTACGTAGTGTTTCTTAGTTCATAGTGTTGTGTACTACGTAGTGTTTCTTAGTTCATAGTGTTGTGTATTACGTAGTGTTTCTTAGTTCATAGTGTTGTGTACTACGTAGTGTTTCTTAGTTCATAGTGTTGTGTACTACGTAGTGTTTCTTAGTTCATAGTGTTGTGTACTACGTAGTGTTTCTTAGTTCATAGTGTTGTGTACTACGTAGTGTTTCTTAGTTCATAGTGTTGTGTACTACGTAGTGTTTCTTAGTTCATAGTGTTGTGTACTACGTAGTGTTTCTTAGTTCATAGTGTTGTGTACTACGTAGTGTTTCTTAGTTCATAGTGTTGTGTACTACGTAGTGTTTCTTAGTTCATAGTGTTGTGTACTACGTAGTGTTTCTTAGTTCATAGTGTTGTGTACTACGTAGTGTTTCTTAGTTCATAGTGTTGTGTACTACGTAGTGTTTCTTAGTTCATAGTGTTGTGTACTACGTAGTGTTTCTTAGTTCATAGTGTTGTGTACTACGTAGTGTTTCTTAGTTCATAGTGTTGTGTACTACGTAGTGTTTCTTAGTTCATAGTGTTGTGTAGTACGTAGTGTTTCTTAGTTCATAGTGTTGTGTACTACGTAGTGTTTCTTAGTTCATAGTGTTGTGTACTACGTAGTGTTTCTTAGTTCATAGTGTTGTGTACTACGTAGTGTTTCTTAGTTCATAGTGTTGTGTACTACGTAGTGTTTCTTAGTTCATAGTGTTGTGTACTACGTAGTGTTTCTTAGTTCATAGTGTTGTGTAGTACGTAGTGTTTCTTAGTTCATAGTGTTGTGTACTACGTAGTGTTTCTTAGTTCATAGTGTTGTGTACTACGTAGTGTTTCTTAGTTCATAGTGTTGTGTACTACGTAGTGTTTCTTAGTTCATAGTGTTGTGTACTACGTAGTGTTTCTTAGTTCATAGTGTTGTGTACTACGTAGTGTTTCTTAGTTCATAGTGTTGTGTACTACGTAGTGTTTCTTAGTTCATAGTGTTGTGTACTACGTAGTGTTTCTTAGTTCATAGTGTTGTGTACTACGTAGTGTTTCTTAGTTCATAGTGTTGTGTACTACGTAGTGTTTCTTAGTTCATAGTGTTGTGTACTACGTAGTGTTTCTTAGTTCATAGTGTTGTGTACTACGTAGTGTTTCTTAGTTCATAGTGTTGTGTACTACGTAGTGTTTCTTAGTTCATAGTGTTGTGTACTACGTAGTGTTTCTTAGTTCATAGTGTTGTGTACTACGTAGTGTTTCTTAGTTCATAGTGTTGTGTACTACGTAGTGTTTCTTAGTTCATAGTGTTGTGTACTACGTAGTGTTTCTTAGTTCATAGTGTTGTGTACTACGTAGTGTTTCTTAGTTCATAGTGTTGTGTACTACGTAGTGTTTCTTAGTTCATAGTGTTATGTACTACGTAGTGTTTCTTAGTTCATAGTGTTGTGTACTACGTAGTGTTTCTTAGTTCATAGTGTTGTGTACTACGTAGTGTTTCTTAGTTCATAGTGTTGTGTACTACGTAGTGTTTCTTAGTTCATAGTGTTGTGTACTACGTAGTGTTTCTTAGTTCATAGTGTTGTGTACTACGTAGTGTTTCTTAGTTCATAGTGTTGTGTACTACGTAGTGTTTCTTAGTTCATAGTGTTGTGTACTACGTAGTGTGTTTATAGTATTTTTTATTTCACCTTTATTTAACCAGGTAGGTTTTATTTCACCTTTATTTAACCAGGTAGGTTTTATTTCACCTTTATTTAACCAGGTACGTCAGTTGAGAACAAGTTCTCATTTACAACTGTGACCTGGCCAAGACAAAGCAAAGTAGTGCGACAAAAACAACAACAGAGTTACACAGTAAACAAATGTACAGTCAATAACACAATAGAAAATCTATATACAGAGTGCAAATGTAGTTAGATTAGGACTTTCAGGACTAAAACATACATTTTCAACTTTAGGATGGTGAGACGTGGATGACAGACAACTGCACTACTAATGCTTGCCATGATGGTGTAATTACCACAACGTTTGTGGGCTGTAAGTCTGCAGAAGTGCCTGTGTGTGAAAATGGATACGGACCAGTGAAAGTCTATGACGTATCAGGTTGCTGCTATCACTACGAATGTCAATGTAAGTTAAAAACTTAATGATTTTAATTATCTTATCTCCTTCCACGAACACTTCGTACTCCAAGTTTACTTGTTTTTAAAGATGTCATCCAGTGATTTTTGAACTTTTCTTGTTGAAAAGTTGGGCCTGTAACCGAAAGGTTGCTGGATCAAATCCCTGAGCTGACAAGGTAAAAATCTGTCGTTCTGCGGCTGAACAAGGCAGTTCACTGTTCACTGGTAGGCCGTCATTGTAAATATCAATGTGTTTTTAACTGACTTGCCTAGTTAAATAAAGGTTCAATAAATAATAAGTATAAATACAGTAAAGTACACAACTAAAGGTTAAACAAATACAATGCGTTTAGAAAATAATAGTGTTTTTTTAGACACAACTGCAAACTTGAAGGAGCAAGGCGTTCAGAACGCTAGTCTGATCTGATGGTGACTTTGTGATGTCATCAGCCTCCCCTCTGCTCGTGCCATGTCATGAGGACACCTAGACCACCTGCTGTGTTCAGTTAATGTATTGATGACTGGTCTATCTATTCTCTACCTCTCTCAGGTCTATGCTATGGATGGGGAGACCCTCATTACGTCACATTTGATGGAGAATATTACAGTTTCCAGGAAAACTGCACCTACGTTTTGATGAAAGAAATAGTTCCTCGACACAACTTCAGTGTCATCATCGACAACTACAACTGCGATCCGTCTGGACACGTAACATGCCCTCAGTCTCTGATTATCTATTACAAGTCCTACACGATTGTTCTTACAAATATGGTAATTATAACTGTGCTATGTACACACTTATACACTTAAAAAAAAGATATAGACATTCTATGATATATATACAGTACATTCTATGATATAGACATTCTATGATATATATACAGTACATTCTATGATATAGACATTCTATGATATATATACAGTACATTCTATGATATATATACAGTACATTCTATGATATATATACAGTACATTCTATGATATAAACATTCTATGATATATATACAGTACATTCTATGATATAGACATTCTATGATATATATACAGTACATTCTATGATATAGACATTCTATGATATATATACAGTACATTCTATGATATAGACATTCTCATACCACTTGAAAATAACCTAGCTTCATATTTTTTGTAATATGGGGGTATTGATTAATAGGCATATCTGATCATGCTAATGTTTTTGAAGTACTACACTGCAGTAGTTACTAATAGTTATTTAGCAACATTGCATATTGGTTAAGCCCTTTGATGATGCCATCACATTAACTCAAAAAACATCAAGGTAACTGAAACATTCCCATGTCATTCTATTGACAACATTCTAAATGAAGGACAGACTCTTATTGTGGCTTCATTTAGTTGTGGAAACCGTTGATATCTTGTCTAGTGTATTGTAATGTTATTCTGTTCTCTATTCTTATTCATTATGTTATGTTTTCCTTATCATTCAGAAGGTGGTCATCAATGGAAAACAGATCTTCCCGACCTTTTCTAATGGAGACCTCAATATCACCAGTACTGGGGTAGAGTTACTGTTGACAATCCCTGCCATCAAAGCACTGGTGATGTTCAAGCCTCTGATGTTCTATGTGTCTCTACCGAGCTCCCTCTTCCACAACAACACAGAGGGGCAGTGTGGTACGTATGTAGGCTCTGTTCTTCACCTGCCTAGTTAAACAAAGGTTCAATAAAATAAATACATACAAAAATACCAAATGGCACACTATTCCCCATGTAGTGCACCTTTTTAACCAGTGGTAATAGTGTCCCTTTTTAACCAGTGGTAATAGTGTCCCTTTTTAACCAGTGGTAATAGTGTCCCTTTTTAACCAGTGGTAATAGTGTCCCTTTTGGGACACACACTATGTAGACAAAATGATTTTCTGTTATTTTGTTGCATGTTATTGTATTTCCATGGCATTAAAAAGTTCACTGTACAGTTGCAATGATAACATAACCAATGAAAATATACTGTAGATAGGCTTAGAGTTATGAGCAGCTGTTTCTAACATCAAATCACTTATTTCTCATCCTCATATTTATTTCACCTTTAATAAAGGTACCTGTGACAACATCAGGAAAAACGATTGCAGATTACCCAATGGAAAGATTCATTCATCTTGTCCTGCGATGGCTCATGTTTGGCAGATTCCTGATGTTAAAAAACCCTACTGTAACCCAACTCCCACACCGATCCCTACAACTACGCCAACCCATACGCCTACGACGACCCATACGCCTACGCCAACCCATACGACTACGACTACGACTACGCCTACGCCTACAACCTGCCTGTCAGGAAAGACGTCAATCTGTGACCTCATACATAGCCCGTAAGACATGTAACCTTGTAATAACACAGAGACAGCTATACTACAAAGACAAGTGAATCTGATTGACGTTGCTAGTATTATTAAACACTGTAAACTTTCCAGTAAAGTCATTGGTTGTTGTTCCGTAACGAAACTCATAATGAAACTTATTTTAGACTTTTTATGCCATATAAGTTTTATAGAGCATTAATGAAGTCTTCATAAGCACTACATAGATGCTTCACAAATAATTGAGCCTGTAAGACATACAGTAATCAATATTTAAAAGTGATCTGTCGTGATGTTATATGCCCATTTGGGTTAGGCCTATATAGTAACTTAAATGCACTCTTTATTTTGGAAGGGCCTTTGAACAATGCCATAAAGTTATCCCACCACAACCCTTCTTCGAGGCCTGTAAATACGATGTCTGCAGCATGCCAAATATCACAATCGGCTGCTCCAGCCTGGAAACCTACGCAGTGATGTGTGCAGGAGCTGGACTCTGTATCCACTGGAGGAACTCAACGAATGGAACATGTGGTAGGGAGGGAATTTCATATCAAATAAGGGATGTGTCCCAAACGGCATCATATTCCCTACATAGTGCATTGCTTTTGACCAGGCTCTGGCCCAAAGTAGTGATCTATGTAGGGAATATGATCCTATTTGGGATGTAGACTAGATGTTAATACAAATTTTATAATAATTTGATGATTTATCAAAATGAATGGTATTTTGACAACCTGCATTTACAAACTGTTTACTTACTGTTTTGTCTTTTATTCCATCTTGACCATGTTACAGAAATAAAATGCCCTGAGACCAAAGTGTATCAGGCATGTGGCCCTACTATCCAGCGAACATGCAATTCAAGGTATCCAACTCATTCCCATCTCATCCTCATCTCATCTCATCTCATTCCCATCTCATCCTCATCTCATCTCATCTCATTCCCATCTCATCCTCATCTCATCTCATCCCCATCTCATCCTCATCTCATCTCATCCCCATCTCATCTCATCCCCATCTCATCCTCATCTCATCCTCATCTTATCCTCATCTCATCTCATCCTCATCTCATCCTCATCTAATCCTCATCTCATCTCATCTCATCCTCATCTCATCCTCATCTAATCCTCATCTCATCTCATCCCCATCTCATCCTCATCTCATCCTCATCTTATCCTCATCTTATCCTCATCTGATCTCATCCTCATCTCATCCCCATCTCATCCTCATCTTATCCTCATCTCATCTCATCTCATCCCCATCTCATCCTCATCTCATCTCATCTTATCCTCATCTCATCTCATCCCCATCTCATCCTCATCTCATCTCATCTTATCTCATCTTATCCTCATCTCATCCTCATCTCATCCCCATCTCATCATCATCTTATCCTCATCTCATCTCATCCTCATCTTATCCTCATCTCATCTCATCCCCATCTCATCCTCATCTCATTTCATCTCATCTCATCCTCATCTCATCTCATTTCATCTCATCTCATCCTCATCTTATCCTCATCTCATCCCCATCTCATCCTCATCTCATCTCATCCTCATCTCATTCCCATCTCATCATCATCTTATCCTCATCTCATCTCATCCCCATCTCATCCTCATCTCATTTCATCTCATCTCATCCTCATCCTCATCTCTTCCTCATCTCATCTCATCCCCATCTCATCCTCATTCTCATCTTATCCTCATCTCATCTCATCCCCATCTCATCCTCATCTCATCTCATCCCCATCTCATCCTCATCTCATTTCATCTCATCTCATCTCATCCTCATCCCTATCTCATCCTCATCCCCATCTCATCCCCATCTCATCTCATCCCCATCTCATCTCATCCCCATCTCATCTCATCTCATACTCATCCCCATCTCATCTCATCTCATCCCCATCTCATCTCATCTCATCCTCATCTCATCTCATACTCATCCCCATCTCATCCCCATCTCATCCCCATCTCATCCCCATCTCATCCCCATCTCATCTCATCTCATCCCCATCTCATCCCCATCTCATCCCCATCTCATCTCATCTCATCTCATCCCCATCTCATCCCCATCTCATCTCATACTCATCCCCATCTCATCTCATCTCATCTCATCCTCATCTCATCCCCATCTCATCTCATCTCATCTCATCCCCATCTCATCCCCATCTCATCCCCATCTCATCCCCATCTCATCTCATCTCATCCCCATCTCATCCCCATCTCATCTCATCCCCATCTCATCCCCATCTCATCTCATCTCATCCCCATCTCATCTCATCTCATCTCATCTCATCTCATCTCATTCAACACTACCTAAAGTACATGCATTCTTAAATGTTTCCATTCCTTTTCCTCCGTCTCTGACTCCATCGTTGGTGGCTAGTCTGTAATGCATAGTTTTTTCTTATCATAGATACAATGACAAATATGTGCCTTCATGTCAGGACGCACAAAAGAGCCGTGAATTTGTATGTAACGCACACATGGAGGGCTGTTTCTGCCCTGAGGGAACCATCTTGTTCAACACCATCTCTGACACCTGTGTCCGTGACTGTGGTAAGGATCTGTCACCGTTTGAGGAATACATTGTTTAATTGTGTCTCAAAGTACCACCATGTATGACTTAAGATCTTCTTTTCCCTCCAAGGATGCACTGGACCTGATGGAAAACCCAAACAGGTAAGAATGTAGATAGATTCATTGCAGTGTACATCAGGTTCTGTATAGAACCCCAATTCTTATTTTCATTAGGTTACTAGTTTCATCAGGGCTTGTAAGTTGTCCAAGCCCCGAAGAGGCTGGAGCCCTGTTGTTACTATCAGTCAATCAAATGTATTTGATAAAGCCCTTTTTTCATCAGCAGTTGTCACAGTGCTTTACAGATACCCAGCCTAAAACCCCAAAACAGCAAGCAATGCAGAAAGCACAGTGGCTCTGAAACACTAGGAGGCAGGAACCTAGGAGGCAGGAACCTAGGAGGCAGGGACCTAGGAGGCAGGGACCTAGGAGGCAGGAACCTAGTGGGCAGGAACCTAGTGGGCAGGAACCTAGGAGGCAGGAACCTAGGAGGCAGGAACCTAGGAGGCAGGAACCTAGGAGGCAGGAACCTAGGGATAAGCCAAGAGAGGAACCAGGCTCTGAAGGGTGGCCAGTCCTCATCTTAATAACTTTGAAGTCTCTGCTAACAATGTTTGTTTTGTAATAACACAGTTTGGTGAGACTTGGAACAGTACCTGCCAGAAGTGCGAGTGTAATGCTGACACACTGAGTGTCCAGTGTGAACCAATGAAATGTCCGCCCCAAGAAGTTGATACCTGTAAGAAGTACGGTGAGGTGTTGGTCAACGAGACAGTGGACTGCTGTCAGATAACGAAATGTGGTGAGTAGAGACAGGATCTGAGTTTAGACGGGATAGAGGCACCTTAACGTGCTACCAGGTAACCTGGGTACAAGTCTTTTTGTGATAAATGTTTGGCATATGAGTACAATGAGTGGAATGTTAGCACAAAACAGGTCTGGATTTCAGGCTAGCTACCAGATTTATAGAGCAAAAAGTATAATTATTAAAAATAATAAAAACTCCAGCACACTGGTAGTCTTGATGCATCCAACAATTGAATGGTTCTTATCAACATTTTGGTCTTCAACCACCTTAATCAGGGTATTTGTGAGTAGAGACAGGATAAGTAAGTAAGCCTTGAACAGGTAAGCCTTGTCCGAGCCAGAATGGTGCATAGAGCAGGAGCCTGTTTCTGTAGCGTGAGGCAGCTTGATGTACAACTCCACCCCCTGGACAGGACACTAGTTACCCCCCAATCCATCTCCTTAATGCTGACTGCCAAGCAGAGGCATCCAGTCCCAGAGTGTTTGGTATGTACACTGCCGTTCAAAAGTTTGGGGTCACTTAAAAATGTCCTTGTTTTTTAAAGAAAAGCACAAATGAATCAGAAATACAGTGTAGACATTGTTAATGTTGTAAATGACTATTGTAGCTGGAAACGGCTGAATTTTGAACATTTTCAGAATAAAAGTGCCCCACGTAATAGTTGAAAAGTGTAAATAACCATTCATGATATATGATACATTAACATTCATATGTCTTCTTATTTAGGTGGCATTTGTATTAAATGTGGGTTTTAAAACATGTTTCAAGGTCAAATAAATGCCCCCAAAGGAATATATATTGGCTTAGATCAAGAACTAATATGGGTGCAGCAGTAGAAGTACCCAGAAAACCCTCTAACCAAACCTCTAATTCAGCTCACTGAATTAAAGGGTACCTACGCTCAAAAACCAAAGTTTCTTAGATTTTTCCCAGACCTCAAAAGTCATCCCCTGATGTGGTTAAAGCATTGCTGTGAACGCAGCAAAAAAAACAGAAGTAAACTAAAAATAAAAACGGATTTTGAAAGGCCTCACCGCCATGTTCTGCTGTGCATGACTGCACTTTAGAGTGTGTCACCCTGCAGCACAGCATTTGGGGTGAAAGTTGAGTTCAAGTCCAATATTAACTCTGCACCCAAGAGGGAAAGAGGTTGGGTCATCCTAGAAATGTTTAAGTGAAATATAATACAATTTAACAGATGCTTTTATCCAAAGCATGAATACATTTGTACATATGGATGGTCTCTGGAATCGAACCCAATATCCTGGCGTTGCAATGTTCTACCAAGATGCATGACAGGGTTATGATCACAGGGCTAGCTCCAAGATGGCGGCCAAAGTATACATGATCACAGGTCTAGCTCCAAGATGGCGGCCAAAGTATACATGATCACAGGTCTAGCTCCAAGATGGCGGCCAAAGTATACATGATCACAGGTCTAGCTCCAAGATTGCGGCCAAAGTATACATGATCACAGGTCTAGCTCCAAGATGGCGGCCAAAGTATACATGATCACAGGTCTAGCTCCAAGATGGCGGCCAAAGTATACATGATCACAGGTCTAGCTCCAAGATGGCGGCCAAAGTATACATGATCACAGGTCTAGCTCCAAGATGGCGGCCAAAGTATACATGATCACAGGTCTAGCTCCAAGATGGCGGCCAAAGTCTACATGATCACAGGTCTAGCTCCAAGATGGCG
>CM042413.1:43364771-43509771 GCA_023634145.1 Thymallus thymallus
CACAACACAACACTACACAATACATTAACTACACAACACAACACTACACAATACATTAACTACACAACACAACACTACACAATACATTAACTACACAACACAACACTACACAATACATTAACTACACAACACAACACTACACAATACATTAACTACACAACACAACACTACACAATACATTAACTACACAACACAACACTACACAATACATTAACTACACAACACAACACTACACAATACATTAACTACACAACACTACACAATACATTAACTACACAACACAACACTACACAATACATTAACTACACAACACAATACATTAACTACACAACACAACACTACACAATACATTAACTACACAACACAACACTACACAATACATTAACTACACAACACAACACTACACAATACATTAACTACACAACACAACACTACACAATACATTAACTACACAACACAACACTACACAATACATTAACTACACAACACTACACAATACATTAACTACACAACACAACACTACACAATACATTAACTACACAACACAACACTACACAATACATTAACTACACAACACAACACTACACAATACATTAACTACACAACACAACACTACACAATACATTAACTACACAACACAACACTACACAATACATTAACTACACAACACAACACTACACAATACATTAACTACACAACACAACACTACACAATACATTAACTACACAACACAACACTACACAATACATTAACTACACAACACAACACTACACAATACATTAACTACACAACACAACACTACACAATACATTAACTACACAACACAACACTACACAATACATTAACTACACAACACAACACTACACAATACATTAACTACACAACACAACACTACACAATACATTAACTACACAACACTACACAATACATTAACTACACAACACAACACTACACAATACATTAACTACACAACACAACACTACACAATACATTAACTACACAACACAACACTACACAATACATTAACTACACAACACTACACAATACATTAACTACACAACACAACACTACACAATACATTAACTACACAACACAACACTACACAATACATTAACTACACAACACAACACTACACAATACATTAACTACACAACACAACACTACACAATACATTAACTACACAACACAACACTACACAATACATTAACTACACAACACAACACTACACAATACATTAACTACACAACACAACACTACACAATACATTAACTACACAACACTACACAATACATTAACTACACAACACAACACTACACAATACATTAACTACACAACACAACACTACACAATACATTAACTACACAACACAACACTACACAATACATTAACTACACAACACAACACTACACAATACATTAACTACACAACACAACACTAAACAATACATTAACTACACAACACAACACTAAACAATACATTAACTACACAACACAACACTAAACACTACATTAACTACACAACACAACACTACACAATACATTAACTACACAACACAACACTACACAATACATTAACTACACAACACAACACTACACAATACATTAACTACACAACACTACACAATACATTAACTACACAACACAACACTAAACAATACATTAACTACACAACACAACACTAAACAATACATTAACTACACAACACTACACAATACATTAACTACACAACACTACACTACACAATACATTAACTACACAACACAACACTAAACAATACATTAACTACACAACACAACACTAAACAATACATTAACTACACAACACTACACAATACATTAACTACACAACACTACACTACACAATACATTAACTACACAACACAACACTAAACAATACATTAACTACACAACACAACACTAAACAATACATTAACTACACAACACAACACTACACAATACATTAACTACACAACACAACACTAAACAATACATTAACAACACAACACTAAACAATACATTAACTACACAACACTAAACACTACATTAACTACACAACACTAAACAATACATTAACTACACAACACAACACTAAACAATACATTAACTACACAACACAACACTTAACAATACATTGACTACACAACACAACAATACATTAACAACACAACACTAAACAATACATTGACTACACAACACAACAATACATTAACAGCACAACACTAAACAATACATTAACAACACAACAATACATTAACAACACAACAATACATTAACAACACAACAATAAACAATACATTAACTACACAACACAACACTAAACAATACATTAACTACACAACACTAAACAATACATTAACTACACAACACTAAACAATACATTAACTACACAACACAACACTAAACAATACATTAACTACACAACACTAAACAATACATTAACTACACAACACAACACTAAACAATACATTAACTACACAACACAACACTAAACAATACATTAACTACACAACACTAAACAATACATTAACTACACAACACAACACTAAACAATACATTAACTACACAACACAACACTAAACAATACATTAACAACACAACACTAAACAATACATTAACTACACAACACTAAACACTACATTAACTACACAACACTAAACAATACATTAACTACACAACACAACACTAAACAATACATTAACTACACAACACTAAACAATACATTAACTACACAACACTAAACAATACATTAACTACACAACACTAAACAATACATTAACTACACAACACTACACAATACATTAACTACACAACACTACACTACACAATACATTAACTACACAACACTAAACAATACATTAACAACACAACGCTAAACAATACATTAACTACACAACACTAAACAATACATTAACTACACAACACTAAACAATACATTAACTACACAACGCTAAACAATACATTAACTACACAACACTAAACAATCCATTAACTACACAACACTAAACAATACATTAACTACACAACACAACACTAAACAATACATTAACAACACAACACTAAACAATACATTAACTACACAACACAACACTAAACAATACATTAAGAACACAACACTAAACAATACTTTAACTACACAACACTAAACAATACATTAACAACACAACACAACACTAAACAATACATTAACTACACAACACTAAACAATACATTAACTACACAACACAACACTAAACAATACATTAACTACACAACACTAAACAATACATTAACTACACAACACAACACTACACAATACATTAACTACACAACACTACACAATACATTAACTACACAACACTACACTACACAATGCCTTAACTACACAACACAACACTAAACAATACATTAACTACACAACACAACACTAAACAATACATTAACTACACAACACAACACTAAACAATACATTAACTACACAACACAACACTAAACAATACATTAACTACACAACACTAAACAATACATTAACTACACAACACAACACTAAACAATACATTAACTACACAACACAACACTAAACAATACATTAACAACACAACACTAAACAATACATTAACTACACAACACTAAACAATACATTAACTACACAACACTAAACAATACATTAACTACACAACACAACACTAAACAATACATTAACTACACAACACTAAACAATACATTAACTACACAACACTAAACAATACATTAACTACACAACACTAAACAATACATTAACTACACAACACTACACAATACATTAACTACACAACACTACACTACACAATACATTAACTACACAACACTAAACAATACATTAACAACACAACGCTAAACAATACATTAACTACACAACACTAAACAATACATTAACTACACAACACTAAACAATACATTAACTACACAACGCTAAACAATACATTAACTACACAACACTAAACAATCCATTAACTACACAACACTAAACAATACATTAACTACACAACACAACACTAAACAATACATTAACAACACAACACTAAACAATACATTAACTACACAACACTAAACAATACATTAACTACACAACACAACACTAAACAATACATTAACTACACAACACAACACTAAACAATACATTAACTACACAACACTAAACAATACATTAACTACACAACACAACACTAAACAATACATTAACTACACAACACAACACTAAACAATACATTAACAACACAACACTAAACAATACATTAACTACACAACACTAAACACTACATTAACTACACAACACTAAACAATACATTAACTACACAACACAACACTAAACAATACATTAACTACACAACACTAAACAATACATTAACTACACAACACTAAACAATACATTAACTACACAACACTAAACAATACATTAACTACACAACACTACACAATACATTAACTACACAACACTACACTACACAATACATTAACTACACAACACTAAACAATACATTAACAACACAACGCTAAACAATACATTAACTACACAACACTAAACAATACATTAACTACACAACACTAAACAATACATTAACTACACAACGCTAAACAATACATTAACTACACAACACTAAACAATCCATTAACTACACAACACTAAACAATACATTAACTACACAACACAACACTAAACAATACATTAACTACACAACACAACACTAAACAATACATTAACAACACAACACTAAACAATACATTAACTACACAACACTAAACACTACATTAACTACACAACACTAAACAATACATTAACTACACAACACAACACTAAACAATACATTAACTACACAACACAACACTTAACAATACATTGACTACACAACACAACAATACATTAACAACACAACACTAAACAATACATTGACTACACAACACAACAATACATTAACAGCACAACACTAAACAATACATTAACAACACAACAATACATTAACAACACAACAATACATTAACAACACAACACTAAACAATACATTAACTACACAACACAACACTAAACAATACATTAACTACACAACACTAAACAATACATTAACTACACAACACTAAACAATACATTAACTACACAACGCTAAACAATACATTAACTACACAACACTAAACAATACATTAACTACACAACACAACACTAAACAATACATTAACAACACAACACTAAACAATACATTAACTACACAACACTAAACAATACATTAACTACACAACACTAAACAATACATTAACTACACAACACAACACTAAACAATACATTAACTACACAACACAACACTTAACAATACATTGACTACACAACACAACAATACATTAACAACACAACACTAAACAATACATTGACTACACAACACAACAATACATTAACAGCACAACACTAAACAATACATTAACAACACAACAATACATTAACAACACAACAATACATTAACAACACAACACTAAACAATACATTAACTACACAACACAACACTAAACAATACATTAACTACACAACACAACACTAAACAATACATTAACAACACAACACTAAACAATACATTAACTACACAACACTAAACACTACATTAACTACACAACACTAAACAATACATTAACTACACAACACAACACTAAACAATACATTAACTACACAACACTAAACAATACATTAACTACACAACACTAAACAATACATTAACTACACAACACTAAACAATACATTAACTACACAACACTACACAATACATTAACTACACAACACTACACTACACAATACATTAACTACACAACACTAAACAATACATTAACAACACAACGCTAAACAATACATTAACTACACAACACTAAACAATACATTAACTACACAACACTAAACAATACATTAACTACACAACGCTAAACAATACATTAACTACACAACACTAAACAATCCATTAACTACACAACACTAAACAATACATTAACTACACAACACAACACTAAACAATACATTAACAACACAACACTAAACAATACATTAACTACACAACACAACACTAAACAATACATTAAGAACACAACACTAAACAATACTTTAACTACACAACACTAAACAATACATTAACAACACAACACAACACTAAACAATACATTAACTACACAACACTAAACAATACATTAACTACACAACACAACACTAAACAATACATTAACTACACAACACTAAACAATACATTAACTACACAACACAACATTACACAATACATTAACTACACAACACAACACTAAACAATACATTAACTACACAACACTAAACAATACATTAACTACACAACACTAAACACTACATTAACTACACAACACTAAACAATACATTAACTACACAACACAACACTACACTACACAATACATTAACTACACAACACAACACTAAACAATACATTAACTACACAACACAACACTAAACAATACATTAACTACACAACACAACACTAAACAATACATTGACTACACAACAATACATTACCTACACAACACTAAACAATACATTAACAACACAACACAACACTAAACAATACATTAACTACACAACACTAAACAATACATTAACTACACAACACTAAACAATACATTAACTACACAACACAACACTAAACAATACATTAACTACACAACACTAAACAATACATTAACTACACAACACTAAACACTACATTAACTACACAACACTAAACAATACATTAACAACACAACACAACAATACATTACCTACACAACACTAAACAATACATTGACTACACAACAATACATTACCTACACAACACTAAACAATACATTGACTACACAACAATACATTACCTACACAACACAACAATACATTACCTACACAACACAACACTACACAATACATTAACTACACAACACAACACTACACTACACAATACATTAACTACACAACACAACACTAAACAATACATTAACTACACAACACAACACTAAACAATACATTAACTACACAACACAACACTTAACAATACATTGACTACACAACACAACAATACATTAACAACACAACACTAAACAATACATTGACTACACAACACAACAATACATTAACAGCACAACACTAAACAATACATTAACAACACAACAATACATTAACAACACAACAATACATTAACAACACAACACTAAACAATACATTAACTACACAACACAACACTAAACAATACATTAACTACACAACACTAAACAATACATTAACTACACAACACTAAACAATACATTAACTACACAACACAACACTAAACAATACATTAACTACACAACACTAAACAATACATTAACTACACAACACAACACTAAACAATACATTAACTACACAACACAACACTAAACAATACATTAACAACACAACACTAAACAATACATTAACTACACAACACTAAACACTACATTAACTACACAACACTAAACAATACATTAACTACACAACACAACACTAAACAATACATTAACTACACAACACTAAACAATACATTAACTACACAACACTAAACAATACATTAACTACACAACACTAAACAATACATTAACTACACAACACTACACAATACATTAACTACACAACACTACACTACACAATACATTAACAACACAACGCTAAACAATACATTAACTACACAACACAACGCTAAACAATACATTAACTACACAACACTAAACAATACATTAACAACACAACGCTAAACAATACATTAACTACACAACACTAAACAATACATTAACTACACAACACTAAACAATACATTAACTACACAACGCTAAACAATACATTAACTACACAACACTAAACAATCCATTAACTACACAACACTAAACAATACATTAACTACACAACACAACACTAAACAATACATTAACAACACAACACTAAACAATACATTAACTACACAACACAACACTAAACAATACATTAAGAACACAACACTAAACAATACTTTAACTACACAACACTAAACAATACATTAACAACACAACACAACACTAAACAATACATTAACAACACAACACTAAACAATACATTAACAACACAACACAACATTACATAGATACAGACACATTACATAGATACAGACACATTATGAAACATGATGTGTAGCATAATCAAAGAGACAGAACAATATGAAACATGATGTGTAGCATAATCAAAGAGACAGAACAATATGAAACATGATGTGTAGCATAATCAGAGACAGAACAATATGAAACATGATGTGTAGCATAATCAGAGACAGAACAATATGAAACATGATGTGTAGCATAATCAGAGACAGAACAATATGAAACATGATGTGTATTATAATCAGAGACAGAACAATATGAAACATGATGTGTAGCATAATCAGTGACAGAACAATATGAAACATGATGTGTAGCATAATCAAAGAGACAGAACAATATGAAACATGATGTGTAGCATAATCAAAGAGACAGAACAATATGAAACATGATGTGTAGCATAATCAGAGACAGAACAATATGAAACATGATGTGTAGCATAATCAAAGAGACAGAACAATATGAAACATGATGTGTAGCATAATCAGAGACAGAACAATATGAAACATGATGTGTAGCATAATCAGTGACAGAACAATATGAAACATGATGTGTAGCATAATCAAAGAGACAGAACAATATGAAACATGATGTGTAGCATAATCAGAGACAGAACAATATGAAACATGATGTGTAGCATAATCAAAGAGACAGAACAATATGAAACATGATGTGTAGCATAATCAAAGAGACAGAACAATATGAAACATGATGTGTAGCATAATCAGAGACAGAACAATATGAAACATGATGTGTAGCATAATCAAAGAGACAGAACAATATGAAACATGATGTGTAGCATAATCAGAGACAGAACAATATGAAACATGATGTGTAGCATAATCAGAGACAGAACAATATGAAACATGATGTGTAGCATAATCAGAGACAGAACAATATGAAACATGATGTGTATTATAATCAGAGACAGAACAATATGAAACATGATGTGTAGCATAATCAGTGACAGAACAATATGAAACATGATGTGTAGCATAATCAAAGAGACAGAACAATATGAAACATGATGTGTAGCATAATCAAAGAGACAGAACAATATGAAACATGATGTGTAGCATAATCAAAGAGACAGAACAATATGAAACATGATGTGTAGCATAATCAGAGACAGAACAATATGAAACATGATGTGTATTATAATCAGAGACAGAACAATATGAAACATGATGTGTAGCATAATCAGTGACAGAACAATATGAAACATGATGTGTAGCATAATCAAAGAGACAGAACAATATGAAACATGATGTGTAGCATAATCAAAGAGACAGAACAATATGAAACATGATGTGTAGCATAATCAGAGACAGAACAATATGAAACATGATGTGTAGCATAATCAAAGAGACAGAACAATATGAAACATGATGTGTAGCATAATCAAAGAGACAGAACAATATGAAACATGATGTGTAGCATAATCAGAGACAGAACAATATGAAACATGATGTGTAGCATAATCAAAGAGATGTGTAGCATAAAACTTTATAGCCTATTTTTGTATTTTTTTTTTCACAAATAATTGTCAGTTGTCAGAGATTTGCCCACTAAATGTATCAGGGCATTGCATGCCTAGGTCTATATGGTTAGGTGTCCACTGTATGATATTAATAATAATATATATAGAGATGTGCCAGTGGCATGCTATGAATTTCTTCATGTCAGATGGCTACTGTGTCTGCTATACAGATAAGCATTATATTGATAGACTATAGACGTAACTCTGGTAGGCCTGAAACCTTCAACCTCACCTCAAGTTGAACTGTTGGAGTCATGTGGAGCGCCGGTGCCTTCACCAGGGACAATATGAGCAAACACAGCATTAGGACTACAGCACAGGAGGTTGGTGGCACCTTAAACCGGTAATGGCTGGAGTGGTTAGAGGAATGGTATCAAATACATCATTTCCGTGTGTTTGATGCGATTCCATTAGTTCCGTTCCAGCCATTATTATGATCCGTTCTCCAATTAGCAGTCTCCTGTGGCCTACAGTTGGAACTCAATATGGCTCAACAGAATGAAACAATACAAGTGTGAACTGGTTTAAACCTTCATAAACGTTTTGAACAGGCTGTATTGCAGCAATTACCAACAAAGACAAGTGCCCAACAAATGACAGAAGTAGGCTAATGTTATTTATTTGCCGACAGACCTGCTTATAACCTGTCTTAAACTAAAAACTACACATATCTAGAGTCAACACAATGAAATGTAATTTAATTTAACCAATGGAAATGTCTTAACACAATTGAACAAATCAGGTTTTGTATATTTAAAGAACTGGTTTAGATTTAATAAATAGGCTACACTAATAACAATGATATACAATAATATAAATTATTATAAATAAACGTATGTTTCAAAATGTCATCCTACCTGAACAGGGATTGGCACAGGAGCTTGCATTTGGCTGCGACAACATTCTTCTCATCTTAGTCAACTACAATATTAAACGTATATTACATTCCACTTGTAGGCTTTTCAACATACTCTTTTTCCTCAAACTTTTGTTTTATTCAATGAAAAAGTCCTCCATCTTCATAATCAACAGTAGCCTAGGCCGAGGCTCATCTGTTGCTCTCTCTCTCCCTTCATAATCAACAGTAGCCTAGGCCGAGGCTCATCTGTTGCTCTCTCTCTCCCTTCATAATCAACAGTAGCCTAGGCCGAGGCTCATCTGTTGCTCTCTCTCTCCCTTCATAATCAACAGTAGCCTAGGCCGAGGCTCATCTGTTGCTCTCTCTCTCCCTTCATAATCAACAGTAGCCTAGGCCGAGGCTCATCTGTTGCTCTCTCTCTCCCTTCATAATCAACAGTAGCCTAGGCCGAGGCTCATCTGTTGCTCTCTCTCTCCCTTCATAATCAACAGTAGCCTAGGCCGAGGCTCATCTGTTGCTCTCTCTCTCCCTTCATAATCAACAGTAGCCTAGGCCGAGGCTCATCTGTTGCTCTCTCTCTCCCTTCATAATCAACAGTAGCCTAGGCCGAGGCTCATCTGTTGCTCTCTCTCTCCTCAGCAGTAGGTGCAGGTGTGCGCAACGCGTGCGAGGATGGTGCTGAAGCACGAATTTGGGGTGAAGGCTATGATAGACAGCCTCTCCTGGACAATTTGTCCCACTAGAGTTTTATTTATCAGGCTTTTCATTTTTCAAATAAAATAGTAGCAGTTAGTTCAGACTTTTCAGGAAGTGTCCCACCACAACACAACAGTAGGTGGAGTCGTTGCTGGCCAGTTTGACAGTCTGATTCATTCTAGCTAGTTAGAAAGATGGTAAACAACTTCACAGCTAAGACCATGAACTGATTGCTACTGTGTATCACAAAAAAACGGGACTGTAATGCCTGGTCTAACTTTCCCTAGCTAGCTACTTATTCAAGCAAGGCTGCTAGCGCTAGCTTGCTAATTAGCTATCTAAAAACAATAACAATGAATAATATGACACAGGAGGTTGGTGGCACCTTCATTGGGGAGGATGGGCTCGTGGTAATGGCTGGAGTGGAAATCGGTGAAATGGTATCAAATGCATATTGTGAGCAGTCGTCCCCTCCGCAGCCTCCACTGATTGATGATAGTCAGACACAAAGCTGACTAGTCTTCTTCTTTGGGATTGTTTTGGCAGATAGCATCCCATATAAGGTGCATAAACAGCCACCTGCTGGAGTGTGAAGTCATTCACGGCCTGCCTACATTAGATGATTTGTGATTCGGACTTGAACATTGTGGAAAAAAGGAAACGTTACCCTGCCAACATGTATTGCTACTCCTGACCAACACTCACTAAGTCACCACCCCGTTCTACTCCTGACCAACACTCACTAAGTCACCACCCCGTTCTACTCCTGACCAACACTCACTAAGTCACCACCCCGTTCTACTCCTGACCAACACTCACTAAGTCACCACCCCGTTCTACTCCTGACCAACACTCACTAAGTCACCACCCCGTTCTACTCCTGACCAACACTCACTAAGTCACCACCCCGTTCTACTCCTGACCAACACTCACTAAGTCACCACCCCGTTCTACTCCTGACCAACACTCACTAAGTCACCACCCCGTTCTACTCCTGACCAACACTCACTAAGTCACCACCCCGTTCTACTCCTGACCAACACTCACTAAGTCACCACCCCGTTCTACTCCTGACCAACACTCACTAAGTCACCACCCCGTTCTACTCCTGACCAACACTCACTAAGTCACCACCCCGTTCTACTCCTGACCAACACTCACTAAGTCACCACCCCGTTCTACTCCTGACCAACACTCACTAAGTCACCACCCCGTTCTACTCCTGACCAACACTCACTAAGTCACCACCCCGTTCTACTCCTGACCAACACTCACTAAGTCACCACCCCGTTCTACTCCTGACCAACACTCACTAAGTCACCACCCCGTTCTACTCCTGACCAACACTCACTAAGTCACCACCCCGTTCTACTCCTGACCAACACTCACTAAGTCACCACCCCGTTCTACTCCTGACCAACACTCACTAAGTCACCACCCCGTTCTACTCCTGACCAACACTCACTAAGTCACCACCCCGTTCTACTTGCCCATAAGGCAAAAGTGATAACTAAGTGGCTCGGGGAACAAAACATCAACATTTTGGGTCCATGGTCAGGAAACACCCCAGACCTTAATCCCATTGAGAACTTGTGGTCGATCCTCAAGAGGCAGGTGGACAAACAAAAACCCACAACTTCTGACAAACTCCAAGCATTGATTATGCAAGAATGGCCTGCCATCAGTCAGGATGTGGCCCAGAAGATAATTGACAGCATGCCAGGGTGGATTGCAGAGGTCTTGAATGTCATTGTCAATGAAAGCCTTTGACACTTATGGAATACTTGTAATTATACTTCAGTGTACCATAGTAACTACTGACATAAAGATCTAAGAACACTGAAGCAGCAAACTTTGTGGAGACCAATACTTTTGTCATTCTCAAAACTTTTGGCCACGACTGTAGTGACAATACAATAGGTTTGATATAAACTACACATATCTAGTGTCAAAACAATAGTGTTGATATAAACTACACATATCTAGTGTCAAAACAATAGGTTGATATAAACTACACAGAGGCCTATCTATAGTGCAGTGCCTTGTTGAGCAGTCATAGAATAGAATAGCATGGATACATACGTTAATCTACAGTGTATTCTCTACTCTCCACCGACGGTGATTCTGTAGGTTATTGGTGGGAGATATGTACTATTTCTGCTTTGATTGGTTGTTTTTTACTAAAAGGGCACAGGGCATCAGTGGACTAACTATCACATGCTATGGAGAGGACTAATACTCAGTATATCTGGCATATTACATTAAAGTGGTACACATTAAGATGTGTTATGGACAACCCTAAAAAGCTACAGGCATGTAACCAACCTACAGCTGTCAGTATCAAATCAAACCTATATATACTCAGCAAAAAAAGAAACGTCTTCTCACTGTCAACTGCGTTTATTTTTCAGCAAACTTAACATGTGTAAATATTTGTATGAACATAACAAGATTCAACAACTGAGACATAAACTGAACAAGTTCCACAGACATATGACTAACAGAAATGGAATAATGTGTCCCTGAACAAAGGAGGGTCAAAATCAAAAGTAGCAGTCACTATCTGGTGTGGCCACCAGCTGCATTAAGTACTGCAGAGCATCTCCTCCTCATGGACTGCACCAGATTTG
The DNA here is from genome assembly GCA_023634145.1 of Thymallus thymallus. NCBI lineage: Eukaryota > Metazoa > Chordata > Actinopteri > Salmoniformes > Salmonidae > Thymallus > Thymallus thymallus. The sequence goes on from CM042413.1 coordinate 43,378,610, forward strand.
TCAGTTCTTGCTGTGAGATGTTACCCCACTCTTCCACCAAGGCACCTGCAGGTTCCCAGACATTTCTGGGGGGGGGGGAACCCTCACCCTCCGATCCAACAGGTCCTCAGTCCAGCCTCTCTCAGCCTATTGCGGACAGTCTGAGCACTGATGGAGGGATTGTGCGTTCCTGGTGTAACTCGGGCAGTTGTTGTTGCCATCCTGTACCTGTCCCGCAGGTGTGATGTTCGGATGTACCAATCCTGTGCAGGTGTTGTTACACGTGGTCTGCCACTGCGAGGACGATCAGCTGTCTGTCCTGTCTTCCTGTAGCGCTGTCTTAGGCTTCTCACAGTACGGACATTGCAATGTATTGCCCTGGTGACATCTGCAGTCCTCATGCCTCCTTGCAGCATGCCTAAGGCACGTTCACGCAGATGAGCAGGGACCCTGGGCATCTTTCTTTTGGTGTTTTTCAGAGTCAGTAGAAAGGCCTCTTTAGTGTCCTAAGTTTTCATAACTGTGACCTTAATTGCCTTCCGTCTGTAAGCTGTTAGTGTCTTAATGACCGTTCCAGATGTGCAGGTTCATTAATTGTTTATGGTTCATTGAACAACATGGAAACAGTGTTTAACTCCTTTACAATGAAGATCTGTCAAGTTATTTAGATTTTTACTAATTATCTTTGAAAGAAAGGGTCCTGAAAAAGGGACGTAATATGTCTCTTACCTTCCAACCTCACACCTCTCCTTTTTAGTATCATCTTGAGTCTCCTCTCGGTGGGAGGGATATTTGGCTCTCCGTCTCCTCTGTTTATGCTCCAGAACACTGGGTTTAACGTATAACGTAGAGTTGGAGTATACCTGGACACCAGATCTAGCTGATACTAGTACTTCATAGCCTGGGTCGGAGGCAGAGGCAGGTGGCGGAGTGGAGGACAGCTGCACACTGTGGAGACCCTCAAAAGCATTCATGTTCCAGGCAGAGCCACTAATCCAACTGCAGTTACTGTAACTTCAGTTACTGTGAAGGTTCTGGCTTTTGTGAGATCATAATTAAGGCCCTTAATAAGGGATGAGTTCTTCCACCTTCTTCCATCTTGTTTTTCTTTCCCTATGTGTGTGCTGTTGCTGGAGGATCTCCTCACTTGAGTAGGCATATACACTTTCCAACGTTTTACCTGAAGCCTACCTGGGAAAAAGACATGTACTTTACTAGAATATAATATGATAGAGCAGAATAGAATATAATAGAAAATACTTCGGTGGACTTTCAACCTGCCATATTATGAGGTACCAGGCCTACTTTTAATAAACCGAGCCGTCCACTCCACTCCCGCTGGGGACCTTTTCATAAACTTTAGCAGGTGCCCTTCTCCTGTCCAACACTTGCCGACTAAACCCATCTCCACGATTTGTGATGAAATTGAGTCGCTACTAGTGTGTGCGGACTGGAGCTCCGATGTCACATAAAATTACGTTTTTATTAACAAAACGACCGATTTCATTTATGATGTCAGAGCTCCAGTCAGCCCATGGAGTTGAGTTAATCCGCCAGCAAGAAAATGAGTGTTTTTTTCTCTCATACAAATACAAATTAACGGGTTCGACAATCATAGCCTATTTGTTTAGATTATTAACTAAGACAAGTTTACAAATTGATTGGCTGTACAGAGGCTTTTGCAAAAACTAAGGTTGTTGGCGTAAGCCGGTGTAGCAACTCACCATGTGTGGTTCAAACTTCAAACTCAATTTATGGTCAAATACTGAACACAATCTCAAAATCTGCTTAATCTTAGTGACCCATATGTCATTCGACCGAAAGTTCAGCCTCTAGTTCGTGTTGTTGTTCCCTGCTGACCTGCAATACGCGCTGCTACCACTAGGCGGCTACCAAGAGATTCGACTCGTTGGTTTGACCCGTAGATAATGCTCAAAGCCTCTAGTGGTCAAAAAGTCATTTAGGACTTCCACCGTGCTTCTGCCATTTTAAAGTAGTCAAAGTAGTCAGCTGGGTGGGGATTCCTATGGGTTGTAGCCTCAACGGCGCTGCCCATGTTAAAACAGATGCTAAAACAGATGATCAAATTAATGCTAAAACAGATGCTAAAACTGATGCTAAAACAGATGCTATAATGGCCCAGATATAAAGATGGGTCCTCTATCTGTCTCTATGGTTTGATGGCTATTTGAGTTTTATGTGGTTAAGATGTCTCCTTTTGAAGAATTCCTGCTACTGAGGGGCTCATAATAATGTCTGGAACGGCGCAAATGGAACAGCATGAAACCATGTGCTTAATGTGTTTGATACCATTCAACATATTCCATTCCAGCCGTTACCACGAGCATGTCCTCCCCAATTAAGATGCCACCAACCTCCTGTGGTATTTTCTATTATTTGGGCTATGTGTTTTTGGTTGGCGGTAACATGGTGTAGACTGGGACCCACTCACACATTCTGGCAATAAAAATGGTGTTGTTACTTTCAACTTTTATTTGTTTCAATGTGTGTTGTGTTTCACACAGATTTGTTGAGATTAGCTTGGTACCAGGCCTTACAATGCAGCTTTGTTGCAGAAACAGCTTAACACATCAAGTGACCGGAGGTCTACGAGTCCCTCTCCCACATCCGTCTCTCCAACATTCAGACTGGCAACACACTTTCCCTTATCGCACAGTGAGTATATCATATAGAATCAATCTGATCAATCAATCTATAGATCTCTGATGGACACAATGGGAAGTAGATAAACGCTAGTGACTTCCTTCAGTTTTTGATATCGCTATAATGTATGTGATGTACAGTGAGTATATTGTAAATATAATATACAATCAATCTGATCACTTTATAGTTAACGTATAGATTCAATAGAGTGAAGATTTAGATAAAGGACTATAAATACTATGAATACGTTCTCGACTTGGTTGTAGGCTCTATGGATTTATTGTGGATATCTCTGTATCCCAGGAGTTTGGAGGCACCATGGGGAGAACAGGCTTGTTCTAATGACTGGAGCGGAATCAGTGGAATGTTATCAAATACATCAAACACGTGGTTTCCAGGTGTTTGATGACGTTCCATTTGCTCCGTTCCGGCCGTTGTTATGAGCCGTTGATAGATAACTCTCTGTTAATTATCTTACTTCCCCTCTCTCTCCATCTTCTGCTGAACTTTACCCTCAACAGCACCATGTCTTCAGATAGTGGATCCATGAGCTAATATCTATAAGAATTGTCTCTCTTGGATAGTTTGTTATCAAGTAGATATGTGATCGAATCAGCCATATGTGTCACTGTCAGTGTTTTGGAAAGTTGACTTGTAAAGCAGACAGACAAAGGGACAGTAGTTGACTATTTTTAAACACCAAGGGCAGCTTTCTCTGTGCCAGCCAGTCATCCAGCCAGCCAGTTACCCAGCCAGCCAGCTATCCAGTCAGCCATACATCCATCTATCCAGCCAGCCAGCCAGCCAGCCAGCCAGCCAGCCAGCCAGCCAGCCAGCCATCCATCTATCCATCTATCCATCTATCCATCAATCCATCGATCGATCGATCCATCCATCCATCCATCCATCCATCCAGTTAGCCAGCCAGTTAGCCAGACATCCATCCATCCATCCAGCTCTCCATCCAGCCAGTTAGCCAGTTACCCAGCTCTCCATCCAGCCAGTCAACCAGCCAGCCAGTTACCCAGCTTTCCATCCATCCATCCAGCCAGCCCGCCAGCCAGTTACTCAGCTCTCCATCCAGCCAGCCTGGCCAGTGACGGGTAGTGATGACAGTAACGTACTCGCGGAGAGTTGCTGACGCGGGGCTAGGGACCTTCTCTCATTTGCTCCTCCGATGGAAGGGAAGCATCTACAAGCTGCTGTGGAGAGAACTAACCATCTTCACTACACTATACTACTCCTTCAGCATCATATACAGGTAACCCCACCATCTTCACTACACTATACTACTCCTTCAGCATCATATACAGGTAACCCCATCATTTAAACAGGTACCCTCACCATTTAAACAGGTACCCTCACCATTTAAACAGGTACCCTCACCATTTAAACAGGTACTCTCACCATTTAAACAGGTACCCCCATCATTTACACAGGTAACCCCATCATTTACACAGGTAACCCCATCATTTACACAGGTACCCTCACCATTTACAGGTAAACTCATCCTTTACACATGTAACCTCATCTGACCTAGGAGAGAGACTATCTATCTTACTGGTATTAACCTCTTTACAGTGACCATGCATTTGTATATTTCTTTGCTTTTATTGCTGGTCCCTTCAAATCAAAGATCACAGCAACTTTGTGTAATCAAATGCCTGGGAACATTAGTGAGTATATTAGTCTCAATCAAATGCCTGGGAACATTAGTGGGTATATTAGTCTCAATCAAATGCCTGGGAACATTAGTGGGTATATTAGTCTCAATCAAATGCCTGGGAACATTAGTGGGTATATTAGTCTCAATCAAATGACTGGGAACATTAGTGGGTATATTAGTCTCAATCAAATGCCTGGGAACATTAGTAGGTATATTAGTCTCAATCAAATGCCTGGGAACATTAGTGGGTATATTAGTCTCAATCAAATGCCTGGGAACATTAGTGGGTATATTAGTCTCAATCAAATGCCTGGGAACATTAGTAGGTATATTAGTCTCAATCAAATGCCTGGGAACATTAGTGGGTATATTAGTCTCAATCAAATGCCTGGGAACATTAGTGGGTATATTAGTCTCAATCAAATGCCTGGGAACATTAGTGGGTATATTAGTCTCAATCAAATGCCTGGGAACATTAGTAGGTATATTAGTCTCAATCAAATGCCTGGGAACATTAGTGGGTATATTAGTCTCAATCAAATGCCTGGGAACATTAGTGGGTATATTAGTCCCCACTATCTTTTTGCAATTGTTGTCCCTCCCTCCCTATCATGTCCAATCATACAGGAGCTGAGTTAACTTTGTGACAGTACTGTTCTCTCCAGGTTTGTGTTGAATGAGGGTCAGAAGAGGCTGTTTGAGAAGTTGGCCATCTACTGTGACCGTTACGCAGAACTCATCCCTGTGTCCTTCGTATTGGGTGAGAATACATGGCGTCTGTTCTGCTCTGCTCTGCTCTGTTCTGTTCTGCTCTGCTCTGCTCTGTTCTGTTCTGCTCTGTTCTCTTCTGTTGTGTTCTGTTGTGTTCTGTTCTGTTCTGTTCTGTTCTGCTCTGTTCTGTTCTATTCTGTTGTGTTCTATTATGTTTTGTTCTATTCTGTTCTGTTGTGTTCTGTTCATTTCTGTTCAGTTGTACTATATTATGTCTAACTGCTTTGTGCACAGCAGGGTTGGGATCAACTCATTGTTTACAATTGGATTGGAATTTATTTGTACTTCCTGAATTGAAGCAGAATTTTCCCTTTCAACACTGGTGCTCAGTAATCACTTAACCATTCACTCTCAGTCCACAAGTCAATGCCTCTCAAGCACAAAAACTTTATCCAAAATTCAGAACTTCCTCTCCTAATAAACTTCTGCAGGTTACAAATCAACACAGTGTGGTACTGTACTAGGGTGGGGTCAAACAGCACCATTGTGGTCACAAAGAACACCAAATTAGTTGTGTAACTTTGGCCCAGAAGCACTTAACTGCAGGACATTTTGAAATGGCACTACGGATTTTATCCCAATTACCAGAAGGGGGAGAACTAGGAAGCATTGAACTACAGAAATTCAGCTGTGGAAATATTCATTTAATTTCATTTTGAGAATATAAATTCTGCCGGTAAAACCAAATGGCATATTAGTCCATCAACTGAGGTCGGATTTAATTGATTTGAGCTTTCTGTTAAAGTTTCTGGTAATGGTTTTCTCTAAGTAAGGAAATATATCTACTCCCAAATATTAAAATGAGACACGATTGGGATTCCATGAGTAGAGATGGAGTCCTCCATCGGGGTCTTGAGAGGCAGTAGGACAGATTTGGGAAGATATTTTTTATAACTTGAGAATGTATCTATGATCTTCAATGCATTTGGGAGCAATTCAGATAAATTGTCTAGATTTACACATAACATCTGGCTGTGACACAGCCTGGGATCAAACCCGGGTCTGTAGTGATGAGCTTGGAGGGTACTATGGTGTTGAATGCTGAGCTATAGTCAATGAACAGCATTCTTACATAGGTATTCCTCTTGTCCAGATGGGATAGGGCAGTGTGTAATGTGGTGGCGATTGTATCATCTGTGGATCTATTGGGGCTGTAAGCAAATTGAAGTGGGTCTAGGGTGGCAGGTAAGGTGGAGGTGATATGATTTAGTAATTTAGTTCAGTTACCTTTGCTTTCTTAGGTACAGGGACAATGGTGGCCATCTTGAAACATGTTGGGACAACAGACAGGGATAGGGAGAGATTGAATATATCTGTAAACACAACAGCCAGCTGATCTGTGCATGCTCTGAGGACGCGGCTAGGGATGCTGTCTGGGCCGGCAGCCTTGCGAGGGTTAACACGCTTAAATGTCTTACGTCGGCCAATGAGAAGGAGAGCCCACAGTGCTTGGTAGCGGGCCGCGTCTGTGGCACTGTGTTATCCTCAAAGCGAGCGAAGAATGTGTTCAGCCTGTCTGGAAGTGAGACATCTGTGTCCGCGACTTGGCTGGGTTTTTATAATCTGTGATTGTCTGTAGTTCCTGCCACATGTGTCTCGTGTCTGAGCCATTGAACTGTGACTCAACTTTATCCCTATACCGACATTTAGCCTGCTTGATTGCTTTGCGGAGGAAATAACTGCACTGTTTGTATTCTTCCATATTCCCAGTCTTCTTGCCCTGGTTAAATGCAGTGGTTCGCACTTTCCGTTTTGCGCAAATGCTCCCATGTATCTACGGTTTCTGGTTGGGGTATGTTTTAATAGTCACAGTTGGTACAACATCTCTTATGCACTTCCTGATAAACTCATTCACCGTGTCTGCGTATATGTCGATATTATTATCTGAAGCAACCCTGAACATGTCCCAGTCCACGTGATCAAAACAATCTGGAAGCGTTGAATAGACCTAACAGCGAGTACTTCCTGTTTGAGTTTCTGCCTATAGGAGGGGAGGAGCAAGATGGAATCGTGGGCCGATTTGTCGAATGGGGGGCGGGGGAGGGCCTTATATGCATTTTGGAAGGAAGTGTAACAATGGTCAAGCGTGTTAGCACCGCAAGTACAGACAGTCAATGTATTGATATAATTTCGGGAGCCTTTTCCTCAAATTTGCTTTGTTAAAATCCCGAGCTACAATAAATGCAGCCTCAGGATATGTGGTTTCCAGTTGAGAGCCGACATGGTATCGGCTTGAGGGGGGATATATATGGCTGTAGCCGTAATTCCTTCGGGAGGTAGAACGGTCGACATTTGATTTTGAGATATTCTAAGTCGGGTGAACAGAAGGACTTGAGTTCCTGTATGTCATCACAGTTACACCAGAAGGACTTGAGTTCCTGTATGTCATCACAGTTACACCAGAAGGACTTGAGTTCCTGTATGTCATCACAGTTACACCAGAAGGACTTGAGTTCCTGTATGTCATCACAGTTACACCAGAAGGACTTGAGTTCCTGTATGTTATCACAGTTACACCAGAAGGACTTGAGTTCCTGTATGTCATCACAGTTACACCAGAAGGACTTGAGTTCCTGTATGTCATCACAGTTACACCAGAAGTCGTTAATCATAAAATAAATGGCACACCGATGATGTCATTGGAAACACTTATCATCCTCTACATTTTTTATTAGTTAACATAGAAAAGCGGAATTTTTACATATGTTGGTGTTGGTAATGGTGTTGGAGATTATGTTGGTGTTGGTGTTGGAGATTATGTTGGTGTTTGTGTTGGCGTTGGTGTTGGTGTTGATGTTGGAGTTGATGTTGGTGTTTTTGTTGGAGATGATGTTGGTGTTGGTGTTGGCGTTGGAGATGATGTTGGTGTTGGTGTTGATGTTGGTGTTGGTGTTGGTGTTGGTGTTGGAGTTTATGTTGGTGATGATGTTGGTGTTGATATTGGTGTTGGTGTTGGCGTTGATGTTGGTGTTGGCCTTGATGTTGGTGTTGATGTTGGAGATGATGTTGGTGTTGGTGTTGATGATGATGTTGGTGTTGGTGTTGATGTTGGTGTTGGTGTTGATGTTGGAGATGATGTTGGTGTTGGTGTTGATGTTGGAGATTATGTTGGTGTTGGTGTTGATGTTGGTGTTGATGTTGGAGATGATGTTTGTGTTGATGATGATGTTGGTGTTGGTGTTGGTGTTGATGGTGTTGATGTTGGAGATGATGTTGGTGTTGGTGTTGATGTTGGTGTTGGTGTTGATGTTGGAGATGATGTTGGTGTTGATGTTGGAGATGATGTTGGTGTTGATGTTGGAGATGATGTTGGTGTTGGTGTTGATGTTGGAGATGGTGTTGGTGTTGATGTTGGAGATGATGTTGGTGTTGATGTTGGTGTTGGTGTTGATGTTGGTGTTGATGATGATGATGATGTTGGTGTTGATGTTGGTGTTGGTGTTGATGTGGAGATGATGTTGGTGTTGGTGTTGATGTTGGTGTTGGTGTTGATGTTGGAGATGATGTTGGTGTTGGTGTTGATGTTGGTGTTGGTGTTGATGTTGGAGATGATGTTGGTGTTGATGTTGGTGTTGGTATTGATGATGATGATGTTGTTGGTGATGATGATGATGATGATGATGATGATGATGATGAAGTAGGAACATGGTGCCGTTTCTCTTTAATGTAGTTGTCATCTCCGTGTGTGTTTGTCTGTGTCTCCTGCAGGTTTCTATGTGACACTGGTGGTGTCTCGGTGGTGGGGTCAGTTTGAGAGTGTGCCCTGGCCGGACCGGCTGGGTGCGCTGGTGGGTGCTCACATCCGTGGTACCGACGAGAGCGCCAGGCTGACACGCCGGACCCTGATGCGGTACGCCAACCTGTCCGGCGTGCTTATCTACCGATCAGTCAGCACGGCAGTCTACAAGAGGTTCCCCACTATGGTGCACCTGGTGCAGGCAGGTACGACCTATGACCTCTAGCCTACGACCCCAACTCTAACCCTTAACCTAGTTGACTCCAAGAGGTTCCCCACCCTGGAGCACCTGGTGCAAGTACTGTAGGTACTTTGTGATGTCATATACAGGCAGGTACGCTATAATGTCTGATGTCACAGCGCTCTGCACCCTGGAGTTAAAACTCACAGCTCAATCCAGCAACCCTGTAGTTAAAACTCACAGCTCAATCCAGCAACCCTGTAGTTAAAACTCACAGCTCAATCCAGCAACCCTGTAGTTAAAACTTGCAGCTCAACCCAGCAACCCTGTAGTTAAAACTCACAGCTCAATCCAGCAACCCTGTAGTTAAAACTTGCAGCTCAACCCAGCAACCAAAGATGGACAGACTGTACAGGGCAGAGTAAAGTAGTGCATCTCACCTGCAGCCTGTATTCTCAGTGCCAGCCCAAACAGATACCAAACAGCTGGAACAAAGGACAGAAGTGGGACAAAGCTGGTGCTAAAGTAGCTTGCTTGTAATCTAGAACATTACCCACAGGACATTGCACACATCTTTTAGTTTGTGTCTTTGAGTTAGTTACCAGTGAGGAAATAACACTGAATAAGAGGTGAGTTCCGTGGTGCTGTAGCCGCTGCTATTATTAGGTCATAATATCGGTTAAATATCGTTAAATGCTAGTATTCCTGACCCAGATCAAGCTTAGTCCTGGAGATTCTCTATTGAGAATGACACCCAGAAGTAGGTTAAATCTGGGTCCCAGAAACCGGCTCTTACAGGTTTGAAAGTCCTAACTCCTACCCTTGGTGTGTGTGTCTCTCAGGCCTGATGACAGCAGAGGAACATAGACAGTTGGAGGAGCTGCCCTCACCTCATAACAAGTTTTGGGTTCCTTGTATGTGGTTTGTTAACCTGGCTCTGAGGGCCCGCACCGAGGGCCGCATCAACAATGATGTGGCCCTATCAGCTATTCTCAATGTAAGTTTCTCAGTATGTGTGGACGTGTTTAACTAGACCACAAGTCCCAACAAGAATAGTAAACCATCAAAAATTTGACCAACGAGGTCAAACACTATTTCTAGGGGGTTAAGGTTAGAATTAGTGTTAGGATTAGAATTAGGGTTAGGGTTCGGAGCTAGGGTTAGTAGTTAGGGTTAAGGTTAGGGTTAGGGTTAATATTAGGTTTTTGGGTTAAGGTTAGGGTTAGGGTTAATGTTAAGTTTTGGGGTTAAGGTTAAGGTTAGGGTTAAGGTTAGGGTTACGGTTAATGTTAGGTTTTTGGGTTAAGGTTAGGGTTAGGGTTAATGTTAGACCCCCAAGGTTAGCTGCGCATGTCTGTCTGTCTGTCTGTCTGTCTGTCTGTCTGTCTGTCTGTCTGTCTGTCTGTCGATCTGTCTGTCTGTCTCTGTGTGTGTGTGTACAGTCGTGGCCAAAAGTTTTGAGAATGACACTAGTAACACTCTCACCTGTGTTAACGAGACAATCACTGACATGATGGCAGCTGGTCCTTTTGTGGCAGGGCTGAAATGCAGTGGAAATGTTTTTCGGGGATTAAGTTCATTTTCATGGCAAAGAGGGACTTTGCAATTAATTGCAATTCATCTGATCACTCTTCATGACATTCTGGAGTATTTGCAAATTGCCATCATCAACACTGAGGCAGCAAATTTTGTGGAGACCAATACCAAAACTTTTGTCCACGACTGTCTGAATGTGAGTGTGTGTAATGTGTGTGTGTGTGTGTTTTTTTTCACATGTTGTTCCATGTGTTTTCTCCTCTCTCCAGGAATTAAATTCATTGAGGACACAGTGTATGAAGCTTTACAGTTATGATTGGATCAGCCTTCCACTTGTTTACACCCAGGTTCTGTTATCTACATTTAGTAGTGGTAGTTTAACGCTGGTAGTAGTGGTAGTATTAATAGCAGTAGAAGTAGTAGTAGTATTAGTATTAATAGCAGTAGTAGTATTAGTATTAATAGCAGTAGTAGTAGTAGCAGCAGTAGTGGTGGTGGTATAGTAGTAGTAGCAGTAGTAGTAGTAGTAGTGGTAGTAGTAATAGTAGTGGTGGTATTATTAGCAGTAGTAGTAGTAGTGGTAGTAGTAGTAGTAGTAGTGGTGGTATTATTAGCAGTAGTAGTAGTAGTAATAGTAGTAGTAGTAGTATTATTAGCAGTAGTAGTAGTAGTGGTAGTAGTAATAGTAGTGGTGGTATTATTAGCAGTAATAGTAGCAGTGGTAGTAGTAGTGGTGATATTATTAGCAGTAGTAGTAGCAGTGGTAGTAGTAGTGGTGGTATTATTAGCAGTAGTAGTAGCAGTGGTAGTAGTAATAGTAGTGGTGGTATTATTAGCAGTAGTAGTAGCAGTGGTAGTAGTAGTGGTGGTATTATTAGCAGTAGTAGTAGCAGTGGTAGTAGTAGTAGTGGTAGTAGTAGTAGTGGTGGTATTATTAGTAGTAGTAGTAGTAGTAGTGGTAGTAGTAATAGTAGTGGTGGTATTATTAGCAGTAGTAGTAGTAGTAGTGGTAGTGGTGGTATTATTAGTAGTAGTAGTAGTAGTAGTTGTAGTAGTAATAGTAGTGGTGGTATTATTAGCAGTAGTAGTAGTAGTGGTAGTAGTAGTGGTGGTATTATTAGCAGTAGTAGTAGTAGTAGTGGTAGTAGTAGTAGTAGTAGTGGTGGTATTATTAGCAGTAGTAGTAGTAGTAGTAGTAGTAGTAGTAGTAGTGGTAGTAGTAATAGTAGTGGTGGTATTATTAGCAGTAGTAGTAGTAGTAGTAGTAGTAGTGGTAGTGGTAGTGGTGGTATTATTAGCAGTAGTGGTAGTGGTAGTAGTAGTGGTGGTATTATTATTAGTAGTAGTAGTAGTGGTAGTAGTAATAGTAGTGGTGGTATTATTAGCAGTAGTAGTAGTAGTGGTAGTAGTAATAGTAGTGGTGGTATTATTAGCAGTAGTAGTAGTAGTAGTGGTATTATTAGTGGTGGTATTATTATTATTAGTAGTAGTAGTAGTGGTGGTATTATTAGTAGTGGTAGTAGTAGTAGTAGTAACTACTAGTAGCTGTTTTTGTAGTGCTAGAACTAACACTAAAATAGTAAACAACGATCTTAATGAAATCATGTGTCATTTATGATGAACTAACTAAAAGGGAACTGGGTTGTAAGTACTTCCTCTCTGTTAGGTGGTGACAGTGGCGGTCTACAGTTTCTTCCTGGCGTGTCTGATTGGTCGACAGTTCTTAGACCCCGGCCAGGGCTACGCTGGTCATGACATCGACTTCTACCTGCCTGTCTTCACCCTGCTACAGTTCTTCTTCTATGTGGGCTGGCTCAAGGTGGGGAGGGAGGGAGGGAGGGAGGGAGGGAGGGAGGGAGGGAGGGAGGGAGGGAGGGAGGGAGGGAGGGAGGGAGGGAGGGAGCGAGGGAAGGAGGGAGGGAGGGAAGGAGGGAGGGAGGGAGGGTTCTTGTGTTCTTTTCACAATATGACTGAATTACTTTATGATGGAAGTAAAAAGGCACACATTTACATTCATGCTACTGCTTGATTGTGATGTGACATTTACATTCATGCTACTGCTTGATTGTGATGTGACATTTACATTCATGCTACTGCTTGATTGTGATGTGACATTTTGTCTTTTTGTGGACAGGTGGCAGAACAACTGATAAACCCATTTGGGGAAGACGATGATGACTTTGAAACCAACTATCTGGTTGATCGTAATCTACAGGTTTGGCATCCTCCATTTAAAATAAATACGTTTCATTCTCTCCTGCCATTCATTCCAATGCATTAGTTTTCTAAATGTTTTGCTAGACCAGTCCAGGATTGAGACTTGGGTTGTGTTCATTGGGGCAGAACAGAAAACAACAGAAAACAAAAACGTGCTGGTAGTCCCTACCTGTTCCAGACTGTTTTCTTCCGTTTGGTGCCTAATGAACACAACCCTGTACTACCACCTATCCTATTCTATCCCTCCCAGGTGTCCCTGTTGTCTGTGGATGAGATGTACGACACTATCCCATTGGTAGAGAGGGATAAGTACTGGAACGAATCAGAGCCCCAGCCTCCATACACTGCAGCCAGCGCAGAGCATCGCAAACCTTCCTTCATGGGCTCCGCTCTGGACATCAGGTAACTTACACACACACACATCGTTTACACACACACACACACACACACACACACACAGTTTACACACACACACACTGTTTACACACAAACACACACACACAAACACACCGTTTACACACAAAAACACTGTTTACACACACACACACACACACACAAACTGTGCACATGCACACACACACCATTAACCACACACACACACACACACCGTTTACACAAACACACACCATTTACACACAGATACAGACCCACACACCGCTTACACACAGATACAGACACACACACCACTTACACACAGATACAGACACACACACCGCTTACACACAGCTACAGACAGACACACATCCACACTTTTCTGACAGAGAAATTACTCCCCTCTCCATTTCTATCACTGAACCCAATCGGATTCTCAATATACTTGTAAAAAGGTATAAATTCTGTCATCTGGATCATACACGACCAAACATCTCAATCCTCAATTAACTAGGTCTGAGTAAAAGATCAATGCATGATTCTATACTCATATTCATTATAAATATCCATGTGTACAAAACCTCTCTTATACAGTGGGGAGAACAAGTATTTGATACACTGCCGATTTTGCAGGTTTTCCTACTTACAAAGCATGTAGAGGTCTGTAATTTTTATCATAGGTACACTTCAACTGTGAGAGACGGAATCTAAAATCCAGAAAGTCACATTGTATGATTTTTAAATAATTAATTTGCATTTTATTGCATGACATAAGTATTTGATCACCTACCAACCAGTAAGAATTCCGGCTCTCACAGACCTGTTAGTTTTTCTTTAAGAAGCCCTCCTGTTCTCCACTCATTACCTGTATTAACTGCACCTGTTTGAACTCGTTACCTGTATAAAAGACACCTGTCCACACACTCAATCAAACAGACTCCAACCTCTCCACAATGGCCAAGACCAGAGAGCTGTGTAAGGACATAAGGGGTTAAAATTGTAGACCTGCACAAGGCTGGGATGGGCTACAGGACAATTGGCAAGCAGCTTGGTGAGAAGGCAACAACTGTTGGCGCAATTATTAGAAAATGGAAGAAGTTCAAGATGACGGTCAATCTCCCTCGGTCTGGGGCACTATGCAAGATCTCACCTTGTGGGGCATCAATGATCATGAGGAAGGTGAGGGATCAGCCCAGAACTACACGGCAGGACCTGGTTAATGACCTGAAGAGAGCTGGGACCACAGTCTCAAAGAAAACCATTAGTAACACACTACGCCGTCATGGATTAAAATCCTGCAGCGCACGCAAGGTCCCCCTGCTCAAGCCAGCGCATGTCCAGGCCCGTCTGAAGTTTGCCAATGACCATCTGGATGATCCAGAGGAGGAATGGGAGAAGGTCATGTGGTCTGAGGAGACAAAAATAGAGCTGTTTGGTCTAAACTCCACTTGCCGTGTTTGGAGGAAGAAGAAGGATAAGTACATCCCCAAGAACACCATCCCAACCGTGAAGCATGGAGGTGGAAACATCATTCTTTGGGAATGCTTTTCTGCAAAGGGGACAGGACGAGTGCACCGTATTGAGGGGAGGATGGAAGGGGCCATGTATCGCGAGATCTTGGCCAACAACCTCCTTCCCTCAGTAAGAGCATTGAAGATGGGTCGTGGCTGGGTCTTCCAGCATGACAACGACCCGAAACACACAGCCAGGGCAACTAAGGAGTGGCTCCGTAAGAAGCATGTCAAGGTCCTGGAGTGGCCTAGCCAGTCTCCAGACCTGAACCAAATAGAAAATCTTTGGAGGGAGCTGAAAGTCCGTATTGCCCAGCGACAGCCCCGAAACCTGAAGGATCTGGAGAAGGTCTGTATGGAGGAGTGGGCCAAAATCCCTGCTGCAGTGTGTGCAAACCTGGTCAAGAACTACAGGAAACGTATGATCTCTGTAATTGCAAACAAAGGTTTCTGTACCAAATATTAAGTTCTGCTTTTCTGATGTATCAAATACTTATGTCATGCAATAAAATCATACAATGTGATTTTCTGGATTTTTGTTTTAGATTCCTTCACTCACAGTTGAAGTGTACCTATGATAAAAAGTACAGACTTCTACATGCTTTGTAAGTGGGAAAACCTGCAAAATCATCAGTGTATCAAATACACTGTTATTCTCCCCACTGTAGATGTTATATGTCATCATCTATAATACATCATTTTCAATTATACCCAACCTTTTTCAAAGACACATCCTCAGTAGACAAACATCAACACTATTTCCATGAGAGTCAAAACCCTCAATTCAACATACATCAACACTGACAGAATGTACATTTCTGTAAAACTTTCATCCAAATCTCAATATCTGGTAATTCCCCCATTCTTTTACATATGCTCACCACGTGAGTAATGAAAAAAAATAACACCACCACCACAAAACTATTTCACTGAACAAAATCTAATTAGAATCATTACCCACAATAAAAATAAAAAAATTGTACCCATATAGTCAAAGTTAAATTAGATTTCAAACATCCTACCCTTTTTCAAGAACAGCCCATCACAAATAAGGTATGAACTATAACCTTCATTTTACAAATTAGTATTACAAATGACCTTAAAATCAGTATTATACATGACCTTCAAATCAGTATTATCCATAACCTTCAAATCAGTATTATACATGACCTTCATATCTGTATTATACATGACCTTCAAATCAGTATTATAAATTACCTTCAAATCAGTATTATACATGACCTTCAAATCAGTATTATACATGACCTTCAAATCAGTATTATCCATGACCTTCAAATCAGTATTATCCATGACCTTCAAATCAGTATTATCCATGACCTTCAAATCAGTATTATAAATTACCTTCAAATCAGTTTTATAGTAAATGACCTTCAAATCAGTATTATAGTAAATTACCTTAAAATCATCATCCAAAAGGCTTTCTATTGAGGGCGATCAATCCCCATTAGAAAGTCAGGTGAGAGGTCATACAAACCCTTTAAATAGAATGTTTCTTACTATAACCCATAACACCCATAACAGAAAAACAGTGAAACATTCCATACATTCCGTATCCCTGGTTTACAATAAGTTTCCCAGTACATTTCTCATTTAAAAAACCTCACATGTTTAATAAAATTCAGAAAATAAAACTTCAGAAATGAGTGTGTGCCCCTTTAAGATCCTGAATCCGGATACCTTTACACGGCTGGATGACAGTCATAGCTCTCCCAAAACAATAACCACAGAAACATTTCAACGAGATAATGAAAAAAAAAAACTTTCCTGTAGAAGAAAGTATCAATTCGGTTAGCATTCACTATAACATAATACTATATAATAATACCTATATACTATATCATAATTAGCAATCACAAAGTTTTAATTCCCAGTAAAATAGAATGATGATTCCACAGTCCTCGTTGTACCCAAACGTTTCTGTTTACTTAAATTACCATTCGCAACCCTTATACATGTCAACATGTATTTCACCACGAGTAACAATACACCCTCATATTATATTATATGAGTTCAATCTAATTTCCCATAGTGTAAAGTTAAAACACATCATATGATACCAACGTCTCTTTAAACATAATAAACACCTTCTAAAATGAACAAACCCAATACCTCTTTCCTGTAATCTAATCATTTCAACCCTTTTCATTTTGATGAAGTCAAAATAGAAACCTGTTGTATCACAAAATGTAGGACCTTCAAACATTTGTTCTGATATCTCATCATCGTACTAGTCAAAACTAAACTACAATCCACTTCAAATACTAGACACTGTTCTACATTATGGACATAGATTATCGTTGTAAATGACCTTAACTTCCTGCTCATACTAACTAGTGATACCTAAACTTTAACCAAGCAACAGTAATTAGAAACTCTCTAAATAATTTTCCAATGCCGACCTCCACTTCAAACGACCTACTAGAAAGTCCCTTACATCTCAATGTAGCCCAGCGATTCACCCACGACTAAAAATATGGCATAAGTAGAGTCAACCCAAAACTATCAATAACATCTTTCCATCCACATTGCTAGAAGACATAGTGTTTACCCAAACAATATGACTCACTATTCTGAAGACCAACATCCACTTTACACTTATTAAAACACATCAGTCAATCCCAGAGAAATGTCGATGGACACAATACTACGTCCCCTTGCTACCCACGATGGCAATTAACCTCTGTTGTAACCTTGTATTATCATGGAACAACTACCACCCATGTTTTAGTTATCAATGATGATCATAGTCACCGCTCTATCCACTATCATTATGCAGTAGATATCGAAAACATACTCTTCTGAGTAGAACACAGGAAATAAACAAAATACATTCACGTCAGTTAGCAGACCCTATTATCCAAAGCTACTTACATACATGTTCATATTAGACCCCCTGTGGGAAACGAACCCTCAACCTTGGTGTTTCAAGCACCATGCTCTACCAACTGAGCTACACATGAGGTTGTCTACAATCATATATTCACTTAAAATCCTGATGATTTAAATTATTACTCCATTCTTTCATGCTAGTAAGCAACACAATAACTTATTAACGCAAAATCATTCCCACTAATCATGTTAAATAAATTATCCCATCAACATGAACCAAGTCAGTTGTTAAATCATCTTAAAACAGACACGTCCCACTATTTTTATCCCAGAAAAACGTCAATAGTTGATAGCAGTCAGTAACTGTTTCCCGGACTGTGACTGTTTCCAGGACTGTGACTGTTTCCAGGACTGTGACTGTTTCCCGGACTGTCACTGTTTCCAGGACTGTGACTGTTTCCAGGACTGTGACTGTTTCCAGGACTGTGACTGTTTCCAGGACTGTGACTGTTTCCAGGACTGTGACTGTTTCCCAGATTGTGACTGTTTCCAGGACTGTGACTGTTTCCAGGACTGTGACTGTTTTCAGGACTGTGACTGTTTCCCGGACTGTCACTGTTTCCAGGACTGTGACTGTTTCCAGGACTGTGACTGTTTCCAGGACTGTGACTGTTTCCAGGACTGTGACTGGGATCCTCAACGGAACCTATAGACCTTCCAGACATTATAGTTAGCTGCTACTTTCTAAACAGACCATCCCTTTCTCAATACAACCCCAATATAACGCTACATATCGAAACTTATTATACAAATCAGCTTATTATACATATTTCTAGATGTTACTATCCCAACTTCAGATTTTAGTACTTATTGTCACTTTCACACAACTCTCGTATCACATTCATACAATACGATTCCCAAACATAAGCTATGAACTTAGTAGTTTCTGCTACAATATTCTATCTGATGGTTATTTCCTAAGATTTAATTTATGTTATTGTATTTAACAATGCCAGTCAGTCAAGAACAAATTCCTATTTATACCTATGACCTACATCGGCCAAACTCGTCAACGCTGGGCCAACTGTGTGCCGCCTCATGGGACTCCCAATCACTGTGGGTTGTGATACAGCCTTGACTCTAAACAGAATGTCAAGTGCATGCAATGGACTCAAACCATTAAATCTGTAAACCACACATACGTACCTCAATACCAACTTATCGTTTCCCCTTAATCATTCTTTACCAGCCCAGCTTTACCCAAGTAAAGACTCGACACAATTCAATAGTTAAACAATGAGAGTCTGCTTATTCCTATCTTCACTCTCGTGTAAAGAGCAGATGGAAAATAAAGTCTTCTTCTTCTCTCTAGTGTTCCCAAAGAGGAGATGGAGTTCCAGTCCAACCTGGAGCAGATCAAGGAGCATGAGGAGGCCAACCACTCTACTCCTCTCCTGGGGGGTCTGAGTCGCCTCCTGGGGGTTCAGTCCCCTGTCTTCCCCCGCTCCTCCACCTCCTCCCGGGTCTCCCTCCTGCGCCGGCGCCCCGGGGCTCCATTCAGCCGCTTCCCCCTCTTCCTGCACTCCGAGGGGGACCCCTCAACACCGAGCCCCGGCCCTGGTCCCCTGCACGACTCCAGCCACCCTGACTACGCCTTCTCTTCCATGCCGCTGTACGAGAGGTCCGGCTTCTACAGCTGTCCCCAGACCCCCATCCACTGTGTTCCCCCCGCTATGCCTCGTCCACGGCCCACCCGAGGAGCTCACGCCTGGGATCGCAGCTCCAGCTCGCTGGCCCCTCCGATTGTTGGCTCTGGAGGTCTTCTGCCCCCTGATACTCCAGGTCATATGCTCCCTCCACCCTCCTCTGCCTTCCCCTGGCTGAGTGAGGAGGTAGAGGGTCCTTGTGTTCCAGCCTTCTCCTTCCCTGACCCTGGCAATCCACCAGAGCCCTGCCCCATGTCGAAGCTCCGGCCCGGGCAAGGTCTGCTGTCTCTACGGCCCCTGCTTCCACGCCTCTCTCTGGATAACACACCATCAGCCGAGGGCCTGCAGCCTGGACCCATCAGCCCCCGGGGAGTGGGAGGTGGAGGGGAGAGGGTGTTCTCCTTTACCCCTCCCTCTCGCACCCCAGCTACCAATCCCAATCACAGCTCCTCCTCTAGTATCAATGCCACCAGCACTATCAACACCACCAACCCCAACACCACTACTATGTCCAACTTCTGCAATGGTACCAACCCCAACACCATTACTCCAGCCAACTTCTTGAGTGGTACCAACACCACTTCTACAACCAACTTCTGCAATGGTACCAACCCCAACACCTTTTGTAACCATGGCAATTTCAATAACAACAGCTCTAGAGCAGCAGGTACCAACAGTGGAACCAGTGGTGGTCTAAGCAACAACATTGTGAATACCTCCATTTCCATTTCCGGGCCCTCTCAGCAAGAAGCCAATCAGCATCAAAACTCGCCCAATGATTCAGGGATTTCATTGGCTGAGGGGGGCCCTCACTGGCTTGGAGCTCTGGTAGTGGATAGTGGGATGAACAAGGCTTCTGGGGGGCGGGAGCAGGACTGAGGAAGTAATTGGACGGACTCAGGGTTCAGAAGTAGTGTAGTCCTACGCAGTACGCACATCTTTCTTTCAGACTGGAGGGTTCCAGCACTTTTAACCAGTGGTAGTCTTGCAAAGCCATCCTTCCAAATGTGAGCCAAGCCTGGATGTCCAAGGCTAGACCAGCGTAGAGGCTGCAGGTGAAACACAGTGGAGAGGTTGCTAATATGACATTTCTTCTTCATACTATTTCAGCTAGTAAACCAGTATGAAATCTACTGAAGAAAGAATCTTTTGTTTTCTGAATCTCAGAGGTCTAAGGACTGGAGGCCTAACTGAACTACTGAAGAATCCCTATATCAATCAAATCAAAAGATCAAATCAAATCAAATGTTTTGGTCACATACACATGTGGAGCAGATGTTATTGCGGGTGTAGCGAAATGCTTGTGCTTCTAACTCTGACAGTGCAGTAATATCTAACAAGTAATATCTAACAGTTTCACAACATATACCCAAATACACATAAATCTAAGTAAGGAATGTATTGAGAATATATACATATGTCAGGGCGTCATTGGACTAAGATACAGTGGCATAGTAAGCTTCATAGTATACAGTAAACACATAAGAGATTGGTGATGCAGTATGTAAACACAATTAGAGTGACTAAGATACAGAGAATAGTATAGAGTACAGTTAATACATATGAGATGAGTACTGCAAGATACGGAAACATTATTAAAGTGACTAGTGTTTCATTTCCTTAAAGTGGCCGGTGATTTCTAATCAGTGTCTATAGGCAGCAGTCTCTGATGTGCTAGAGATGGCTGTTTAGCAGTCAGTGGTGAAGTATAGAGTACAATACAGTATATACATATGAGATGGGTGATGCAGTATGTAAACACAATTAGTGACTAAGATACTGTAGAATAGTGTAGAGTACAGTTTATACATAGAGATGAGTGATGCAGATACGGATACATTATTAAAGTGTCTAGTGTTCTATTCCTTAAAGTGACCAGTGATTTCTAATCAGTGTCTATAGGCAGCCACCTCTGGTGTGTTAGTGATGGCTGTCTAGCAGTCTGATGGCCTTGAGATAGAAGCTGTTTTTCAGTCTTTCGGTCCCAGCTTTGATGCACCTGTACTGACCTTGCCTTCTGGATGATAGCGGGGTGAACAGGCAGTGGGTGGTTGATGTCCTTGATGATCTGTTTGGCCTTCCTGTGACATTGGGTGTTGTAGGTGTCCAGGAGGGTGGGTAGTTTGCCCCCTAGTAATGCGTTTGGTAGACCACACCACCCTCTGGAGAGCTTTGTGGTTATGGGCGGTGCAGTTGCCGTACCAGGCGGTGATGCAGCCTGACAGGATGCTCTCAATTGTGCATCTGTAGAAGTTTGTGAGGGTTTTAGGTGATAAGCCAAATTTCTTCTTTGCCACACCGAGGAACTTGAAGCTTTCCACCTTCTCCACTGTGGTCCCATCGATGCTCCCTCTGCTGATTCCTGAAGTTTTTCCATAGTTTTGCTGATGTTGAGTGAGAGGTTATTTTCCTGGCCCCACACTCCCAGAGCCCTCACCTCCTCCCTGTAGGCTCTCATCGTTGTTACTACTGTTGTGTCGTCTGCAAACTTGATGATTGAGTTGGAGGCGTGCTTGGCCACGCAGTCATGGGTGAACAGGGAGTACAGGAGGGGGCTGAGCACGCACCCTTGTGGGGCCCCAGTGTTGAGGGCGGGGTTCAGACCCAGGGCCTTAAGCTTAATGATGAGCTTGGAGGGTACTATGGTGTTGAATGCTGAGCTATAGTCAATGAACAGCATTCTTACATAGGTATGCCTCTTATCCAGATGGGACAGGGCAGTGTGTAATGTGATGGCGATTGCATCGTGTGTGGATCTATTGGGGCGGTAAGCAAATTGAAGGGGTCTAGGATGGCAGGTAAGGTAGAGGTAATTTGATCCTTGACTAGTCTCTCAAAGCACTTCATGATGACAGAGGTGAGTGCTACGGGGAAATAGTCATTTAGTTCAGTTATCTTTGCTTTCTTAGGTACAGGGACAATGGTGGTCATCTTGAAACATGTGGGGACAACAGACAGGGATAGGGAGAGATTGAATATATCTGTAAACACAACAGCCAGCTGATCTGTGCATGCTCTGAGGACGTGGCTAGGGATACCATCTGGGCCAGCAGCTTTACGGTTAACACGCTTAAATGTCTTACTCACATCGGCCACTGAGAAGGAGAGCCCACAGTCCTTGGTAGCGGGCCGCGTCTGTGTTACTGTATTGTATTGATTGACTGTACAATCAAACAATAATAACGGGTCATGTGTATAATATACAGTGGGGGAACAGGTATTTGATACACTGCCGATTTTGCAGGTTTTCGTACTTACAAAGCATGTAGAGGTCTGTAATTTTTATCATAGGTACACTTCAACTGTGAGAAGCCCTCCTGTTCTCCACTCATTACCTGTATTAACTGCACCTGTTTGAACTCGTTACCTGTATAAAAGACATCTGTCCACACACTCAATCAAACAGACTCCAACCTCTCCACAATGGCCAAGACCAGAGAGCTGTGTAAGGACATCAGGGATAAAATTGTAGACCTGCACAAGGCTGGGATGGGCTACAGGACAATAGGCAAGCAGATTGGTGAGAAGGCAACAACTGTTGGCACAATTATTAGAAAATGGAAGAAGTTCAAGATGACGGTCAATCTCAGTATGTATATTGATGAGAAAAAAAACAATTTCATCAATTTTAGAATAAGGCTGTAACCTAACAAAATATGGAAAAAGTCTAGGGTTCAAAAATGCAAATAGTCCAAGTAGCCATTTGATTAACTGTTCATCAGTCTTATGTCTTGGGGTTAGAAGCTGTTAAGGAGCCTTTTGGTCACAGACTTGGCCCTCTGGTACCGTGCGGTAGCAGAGAGAACAGTCTATACCTTGGGTGGCTGGAGTCCTTGACAATTTTTTGGGCCTTCCTCTGACACCTGGTATATAGGTCCTGGAAGGCAGGAAGCTCGGCCCCAGTGATGTACTGGGCCATACGCACTACCCTCTGTTGCACCTTGCGGTCGGATGCCGAGCAGTTGCCATACCAGGCGGTAATGCAACCAGTCAGGATGCTCTCGATGGTGCAGCTGTATAACCTTTTGAGGATCTGAGGACCCATGCCAAATCAGTCTCCTGAGGGTTTGTTGGTGATATGGACACCAAGGAACTTGAAACTCTCAACCCACTCCACTACAGCCCTGTAGATGTGAATGGGGGCGTGTTTGGCCCTTCTTTTCCTGTAGTCCACAATCATCTCCATTGTCTTGATCACGTTGAGGGAGAGGTTGTTGTCCTGGCACCACACTGCCAGGTCTCTGACCTTCTCCCTATAGGCTGTCTCATCACTGTCGGTGATCAGGCTACCACCGTTCATGGCTACGCAGTCGTGGGTGAACAGGGAGTACAGGAGTGGACTAAGCACGCACCCGAGGGGCGGCCCGTCAGGAAGTCCAGTTGCAGAGGGAGGTGTTTAGTCCCAGGGTCCTTAGCTTAGTAATGAGCTGGAATGGAACTATGGTGTTGAACGCTGAGCTGTAGTCAATGAACAGCATTCTTACATAGGTGTTCCTTTTGTCCAGGTGGGAAAGGGCAGTGTGGAGTGCAATAGAGATTGCATCATCTGTGGATCTGTTGGAGCGATATGCAAATTGGAGTGGGTCCAGGGTTTCTGGTATGATGGTGTTGATGTGAGCCATGACCAGCCTTTCAAAGCCTTTCATGGCTACAGATGTGAGTGCTACGGGCGGTCATTTAGGCAGGTTACCCTAGCATTCTTGGGCCCAGGGACTATCGTGGTCTGCTTGAAACATGTACAGTCGTGGCCAAAGGTTTTGAGAATGACACAAGTATAAGTCTCCACAAAGTTTGCTGCCTCAGTGTTGATGATGGCAATTTGCATATACTCCAGAATGTCATGAAGAGTGATCAGATGAATTGCAATTAATTGCAAAGTCCCTCTTTGCCATGAAAATGAACTTAATCCCCCAAAAACATTTCCACTGCATTTCAGCCCTGCCACAAAAGGACCAGCTACCATCATGTCAGTGATTGGCAGGTGAGAGTGTTGACGAGGACTAGGCTGGAGATCACTCTGTCATGCTGATTGAGTCAGAATAACAGACTGGAAGCTTTAAAAGGAGGGTGGTGCTTGAAATCATTGTTCTTCCTCTCTCAAACATGGTTACCTGCAAGGAAACACGTGCCGTCGTCATTGCTTTGCACAAAAAGGGCTTCACAGGCAAGGATATTGCTGCTGGTAAGATTGCACCTAAATCAACCATTTATCGGATCATCAAGAACTTCAAGGAGAGAGGTTCAATTGTTGTGAAGAAGGCGTCAGGGCGCCCAAGAAAGTCCAGCAAGCACCAGGACCGTCTCCTAAAGTTGATTCAGCTGCGGGATCGGGGCACCACCAGTGCAGAGCTTGCTCAGGAATGGCAGCAGGCAGGTGTGAGTGCATCTGCACGCACAGTGAGGCGAAGACTTTTGGAGGATGGCCTGGTGTCAAGAAGGGCAGCAAAGAAGCCACTTCTCTCCACGAAAAACATCAGGGACAGACTGATGTTCTGCAAAAGGTACAGGGATTGGACTGCTGAGGACTGGGGTAGAGTCATTTTCTCTGATGAATCCCCTTTCCGATTGTTTGGGCCATCCGGAAAACACCTTGTCCGGAGAAGACAAGGTGAGCGCTACCATCAGTTCTGTGTCATGCCAACAGTGAAGAATCCTCAGACCATTCATGTGTGGGGTTGCTTCTCAGCCAAGGGAGTGGGCTCACTCACAATTTTGCCTAAGAACACAGCCATGAATAAAGAATGGTACCAACACATCCTCCGAGAGCAACTTCTCCCAACCATCCAGTTTGGTGACGACCAATGCCTTTTCCAGCATGATGGAGCACCTTGCCATAAGGCAAAGTGATAACTAAGTGGCTCGGGGAACAAAACATCTACATTTTGGGTCCATGGCCAGGAAACTCCCCAGACCTTAATCCCATTGAGAACTTGTGGTCGATCCTCAAGAGGCGGGTGGACAAACAAAAACCCACAACTTCTGACAAACTCCAAGTATTTATTATGCAACAATGGCCTGCCATCAGTCAGGATGCGGCCAAGAAGTTAATTGACAGCATGCCAGGATGGATTGCAGAGGTCTTGAAAAAGAAGGGTCAACACTGCAAATATTGACTCTTTGCATAAACTGAATGTCATTGTCAATGAAAGCCTTTGACACTTATGGAATACTTGTAATTATACTTCAGTGTTACCATAGTAACTACTGACATAAAGATCTAAGAACACTGAAGCAGCAAACTTTGTGGAGACCAATACTTGTGTCAGTTTTGGCCACGACTGTACTGTAGATATTACAGACTGGGTCCGGGAGAGGTTGAAAATGTCAGTGAAACACCTTCCTAGTGACCTGGGAATTATGCAACCCTAGTTTCTGCTATATAGTAATCATCCGTTTCTTACGCATCCCAAGGCCGTATGTTGTCCAGAAGCTCTGTTCAAATAAGCTCTAGAAAAGGATAATTATGTAGGAAATAGGGTACTATTTGGGTCACAACCACTGCTCTGATCCCCTCATATCTATACACTACTAGAAGATTTTACTCAAATGTGATTAATTAGCCTGACAACACAAGACATTACGAAATCCAAGTACAATATAAACCTTTTGAAACAGGACAAAACGTGTCATTCTAGAAGTCTCTGTAACAAGGAGTTAGTAGGGTTGCATTCCCAGGTTTTATAGATATCTGGGAGGGAATAAGCAGTAATCTACGAAAAGTTACCAGTATTTTGCAACCCTATGAGTGACGGTGCAACTCATTGTCAAGTGGTCATGTGAATATGAAGTACTGTAACAGTTTTTAAAAATATATGTACATACATTGTCTTGCCCTGAATGATACTGTGCATATCTAGTCTTCTTTTGGTTGTTTGCTCTGTAATAAATATATAAAAAATATCAGATTTTGTGGTTTATTTAATGCACATCTGACCCTAAACAGATAGTCAACACAAAGTGATTCAAACATTTATCATCATGCATCACGTTCCATAGATAAGGCACAGACCCAATTCCAAAATATATACATAATTTCCTTAAAATGACAATTACATTAATTGTGTGGACAGAATAGAATGGAAAAGGTATTCAATGTAATATCTTTCCTACCATCACTCAATATTGGCTTCACAAATTAAATACGAAAAGCATTACTGAAAAGAAATAAGTTATGTGGTCCTAATCCCAGTCTCACTTTTAAACTCCAAGCTATGAGACATTTCTAGGAGGCATTTCTAGGAACCAGTTAAGTCTTTATTTCGGCAACGCATGTCAATTGTAAAGGACACATACTGTATGTAGTTAAACAGAGGGAAGATATAGCCTGGTCCCAGATCTGTTTGTCAAGCCACACTGAATGACAAGGAGTTGGCATGATAGCACAGACAGACTGGAAGTCAGGCTAGGGAACTGATAGAAAAGGCAGCCAGTAAATCATGATATAGAGCAGTAATGTAAATAGAGTCATTATGGTCTTTAATCCTGCATATCTATGATACTAGAGGATTACCAGTCGTAAGGATAGACCAAACATGCTACATTGACCAGCAGGCGGGAAAATGGGTTGTGTTCATTCGTCACAAAACGGACTGAAACGGTGAGGTACTACTATCTGAAATGCCCGTTTTCTGTTTCAACGTATTTTGCTACGGTGTGCCCTAATGAACACGACCCTGGTATAAGGGGATGGGAGGGGATGTTCAGCTGCTACTCCTTACCCAGGGTGTGTTTGTCGAAGAGGTACTCTGCCATGCCGTTCTGAGGGGCACGCATGCGATGCAGGTTGGTGGCTCAGTCACTCAGCTCCTTGATAGACTTGACCTGCTCATCCAGATAGTGGGTCTCTATGAAGTCACACATCTGAGGGAGGAAAGGAGGAAAGTTTTTGTTATGGTCATTAGGAATAGGATCAGATCTCCAAACAGACACTATGGCTTTTTCCCTGAACCATATTAAGCTCCAGGCTATGAAGAGCAGGGTTGGAGTCCATTCCATTTAAATTCCAGTCAATTAAGGAAGTTAACTGAAATTTCAAATCCAATTCCAATTCAATGAGGAAAATATATAACGGTGCCGGAGGTTATTTTTGTACAATAAGTATCTTCTAGCGTCTCTTATGACAGAAAAGAGCTTCTGGACATTAGAACAGTGATTACTCACCTTGAACTGGATGAAGAGTTCTTTTTATGAGTCCGACACAAAGGATACACTGCTTCCCGTGGACCGGGCCCAAATCCCTGTCATTCGAGTGAAGAAAAGACGGAGATACAGGGAGCGAAGGTCGGGGTGCCTTGTGAGGATTCGTAGAAGGGAGTAAATCGCCACTACCATCGGTTCCATTGGCCAACGTGCAATCACTGGAAAACAAACTGGATGATCTACGGTCTAGACTATCCTAACATTAAAAACTGTAATATATTATGTTTAAAAGAACGATGACACGGATAATATAGAGCTGGCTGGGTTTTCTGTGCTTTGGCAGGACAGAGTAGCTACGTCTGGTAAGGCGAGGAGCGGGTGTGTGTCTATTTGTCAATAATTGCTGGTGCTTGATGTCTAATATTAAAGAAGCCTCAAGGTTTTGCTCGCCTGAGGTAGAGCACCTCATGATAAGAGGTAGAGGTCTCATCTATAGTATTCGTAGCCGTCTATTTACCACCACAAACCGATGCTGGCACTAAGACCGCACTCAACCAGCTGTATAAGGCCATAAGCAAACAAGAAAATGTTGATCCAGAAGCGGCGCTCCTAGTGGCCGCGGACTTTAATGCAGGCAAACTTAAATCCGTTTGATCTAATTTATACCAGCATGTCACGTGCAACCAGAGGAAAATAATTCTAGACCACCTTTACTCCACACACAGAGACGCATACAAAGCTCTCCCTCAACCTCCATTTGACAAATCTGACCATAATTCTATCCTCCTGATTCCTGCCAAAAAAGCAAAAACTAAAGCAGGAAGTACCAGTGACTTGCTACAGGACTGTTTTGCTAGCACAGACTGGAATATGTTCCAGGATTCATCCAATGGCATTGAGGAGTATACTAGAAGCCATGGATTACAGGCAACATCTGCACCGAGCTAAAGGCTAGAGCTAAAGGCTAGAGCTACGCTTTCAAGGAGCGGGACTCTAATCCAGACGCTTATAAGAAACCCTGATACGCCCTCAGACGAACCACCAAACAGGCAAAGCGTCAATACAGGATTAAGATTGAGTCCTAGGACATCTGTTCTAGAATGTGCCAGCAGAGCATGATACCCTTTGTTGGCATAATCCAGTCGGTCACCAACCGGTCGATCTCCAAGGCATTCCTAGTTGATCGCTAAACATTTCTGTAACAAACTCAATGATAAAGCCTTGTGTTCCTATTTATTTTATTAGTCTCGGGCTGTTGGCGGTCGGTACACTTGATTCAGCTGTCCTGCGTGCCTGATAGGTGAACTGTTGTCATTTTGAACCATTTCATGTGGCCTCGTAGAGAAAAATCAAGTGCACTATAGCCTTCCACTGGCTAATCGGATGTCTCAGATTACCGTGTCTGCAGTAACGTAACAGGCATAAAAGAAAGCTACAGCAAAGTTGATACTGTGAGATTTCAAAACGTTTAAAACCATGACTAGAGAGAGACTGTCAACGAATACAGCAAAGAGCTGCTGATTGTATGAGTGAGTTCATGTTTAAGTTCTTACTCAGCGCTGTCAACACTTTGTATTCAACAAATGTGTGTTCTTCCTGTTTCCATTCAGCGCTACAGGAAGCACTGCAGCAGTAACAACATGAATTTGTGCATGAGGCAGAAATAATGCAGTGCGACTTCATTGTTTATGCAAAGAGTCAATATTTGCAGTGTTGACCCTTCTTTTTCAAGACCTCTGCAATCCGCCCTGGCATGCTGTCAATTAACTTCTGGGCCACATCCTGACTGATAGCAGGCCATTCTTGCAAAATTGTGAGTGAGCCCACTCCCTTGGCTGAGAAGCAACCCCACACATGAATGGTCTGAGGATGCTTTTCTGTTGGCATGACACAGGGCTGATGGTAGCGCTCACCTTGTCTTCTCCGGACAAGGTGTTTTCCGGATGGCCCAAACAATCGGAAAGGGGATTCATCAGAGAAAATGACTCTACCCCAGTCCTCAGCAGTCCAATCCCTGTACCTTTTGCAGAATATCAGTCTGTCCCTGATGTTTTTCGTGGAGAGAAGTGGCTTCTTCGCTGCCCTTCTTGACACAAGGCCATCCTCCAAAAGTCTTCGCCTCACTGTGCGTGCGATGCACTCACACCTACCTGCTGCCATTCCTGAGCAAGCTCTGCACTGGTGGTGCTCCGATCCCGCAGCTGAATCAACTTTAGGAGACGGTCCTGGCGCTTGCTGGACTTTCTTGGGCCCCCTGACGCCTTCTTCACAACAATTGAACCTCTCTCCTTGAAGTTCTTGATGATCCAATAAATGGTTGATTTAGGTTTAATCAACCAGCAGCAATATCCTTGCCTGTGAAGCCCTTTTTGTGCAAAGCAATGATGACGGCACGTGTTTCCTTGCAGGTAACCATGGTTGACAGAGGAAGAATAATGATTTCAAGCACCACCCTCCTTTTAAAGCTTCCAGTCTGTTATTCTGACTCAATCAGCATGACAGAGTGATCTACAGCCTAGTCCTCGTCAACACTCTCACCTGCCAATCACTGACATGATGGCAGCTGGTGCTTTTGTGGCAGGGCTGAAATGCAATTAAGTTCATTTTCATGGCAAAGAGGGACTTTGCAATTAATTGCAATTAATTTGATCACTCTTCATGACATTCTGGAGTATATGCAAATTGCCATCATCAACACTGAGGCAGCAAACTTTGTGGAGACCAATACTCGTGTCATTCAGAAACCTTTTGACAACGACTGTACATCTTACTGATCAAACCTCATCGCTACAGAACTGTTTTATTGGCTTACGTTTTTGTTTTTAAAAAATCTGAGCGGTAGACCTCAGTTTACATTTTGACTCAGAAAGTGATCTTGACTCAGAAAAGGTTGGTGACCTCTGGCATAATTGATCTCTTTCAGACACCACAAGCATAAGTTACAGCAAGTTAGCACTGCAGTGCATAAAATGTGGCTCAAAGAGAGTAGTTGACTCAAAGAGAGGGAAAGATAAAATAATTTCTTAAAAAATGAAGGATAAGCAAGAGAGAGAGAGAGAAGTGGTAGCTATATTTAGTTGTATTTTTTCACTTTCACTTAGCTAGTGAATGCAGGGAGAAGGTGAGAGGAGGAGAGCATGTAGATGCGAGAAGGAATTATACAACAAGCAAAATGTTCATGTAGTTTGTGGGTGCTAGGAAAGTGAACTGTGTTTGAATTAGGGTTGAATGGCGGGAACCCGGCTCCCCAGATCTATCGGGATTTACCACCCAACCACTACCTTTTGTCGGGATAATTAACCTCTAATGTGATTAGCATGACATTGTAAGTAACAAGACATTTTCCCAGGGCATAGTCTAAGACACTGCATCTCAGTGATAGAGGAGTCACTACAGACAACCTGGTTCAGTGGTCTAAGACACTACATCTCAGTGCAAGAGGAGTCACTACAGACCCTGGTTCAGTGGTCTAAGACACTGCATCTCAGTACTAGAGGAGTCACTACAGACAACCTGGTTCAGTGGTCTAAGACACTGCATCTCAGTGCTAGAGGAGTCCCTACAGACAACCTGGTTCAGTGGTCTAAGACACTACATCTCAGTGCAAGAGGAGTCACTACAGACCCTGGTTCAGTGGTCTAAGACACTGCATCTCAGTACTAGAGGAGTCACTACAGACCCTGGTTCAGTGGTCTAAGACACTGCATCTCAGTACTAGAGGAGTCACTACAGACAACCTGGTTCAGTGGTCTAAGACACTGCATCTCAGTACTAGAGGAGTCACTACAGACAACCTGGTTCAGTGGTCTAAGACACTGCATCTCAGTGCTAGAGGAGTCACTACAGACAACCTGGTTCAGTGGTCTAAGACACTGCATCTCAGTGCTAGAGGAGTCACTACAGACAACCTGGTTCAGTGGTCTAAGACACTACATCTCAGTGCTAGAGGAGTCACTACAGACAACCTGGTTCAGTGGTCTAAGACACTGCATCTCAGTGCTAGAGGAGTCACTACAGACAACCTGGTTCAGTGGTCTAAGACACTGCATCTCAGTACTAGAGGAGTCACTACAGACAACCTGGTTCAGTGGTCTAAGACACTGCATCTCAGGGCTAGAGGAGTCACTACAGACAACATGGTTCAGTGGTCTAAGACACTGCATCTCAGTACTAGAGGAGTCACTACAGACAACCTGGTTCAGTGGTCTAAGACACTGCATCTCAGTGCTAGAGGAGTCACTACAGACCCTGGTTCAGTGGTCTAAGACACTGCATCTCAGTGCTAGAGGAGTCACTACAGACAACCTGGTTCAGTGGTCTAAGACACTGCATCTCAGTACTAGAGGAGTCACTACAGACCCTGGTTCAGTGGTCTAAGACACTGCATCTCAGTACTAGAGGAGTCACTACAGACAACATGGTTCAGTGGTCTAAGACACTGCATCTCAGGGCTAGAGGAGTCACTACAGACAACCTGGTTCAGTGGTCTAAGACACTGCATCTCAGTACTAGAGGAGTCACTACAGACAACCTGGTTCAGTGGTCTAAGACACTGCATCTCAGTACTAGAGGAGTCACTACAGACAACATGGTTCAGTGGTCTAAGACACTGCATCTCAGTGTTAGAGGAGTCACTACAGACAACCTGGTTCAGTGGTCTAAGACACTGCATCTCAGTACTAGAGGAGTCACTACAGACAACCTGGTTCAGTGGTCTAAGACACTGCATCTCAGTACTAGAGGAGTCACTACAGACAACCTGGTTCAGTGGTCTAAGACACTGCATCTCTGTGCTAGAGGAGTCACTACAGACCCTGGTTCAGTGGTCTAAGACACTGCATCTAAGGGCTAGAGGCGCACAATTGGCCCAGCGTCGTCCAGGTTTGGCCGGTGTAGGCCGTCAATGTAAATAAGAATTTGTTCTTAACTGACTTGTGTAGTTAAATAAAGGTTAAATAAATTAAAATCCAGTTTAAACCAGAACCAGCTCCAGCTACACTTCATCCCTGAATCCACTTGTTTAACAAACAACAGCTAATTTTCTACTAATTCTCTCATTCTAAATATTAACCACATACTGTAGAGAGAAAACATTAGTTCACAGATAGATGTTAGTTCGTTAGCTAGTTAACATTTCACACAGATTGCCAGGGTCCAGTAAGCAACGAACACGTTATAACTTGAGGAACGGCAAGGAGTCGTACAACGTTACTAGTTAATACTACAGCGAATTGGTTAGGTTACTAACATTAGCTCATCTGATGTCGTAACGTTAGCTGTCTCACTTTATTAGCCAGCTAATTTTCACACCATAAACTCAATTATTTGATCCGTTAAGTTGGCTAATGTTGCTCAACATTTCTCTGGCTAGCTAACGGAGGACTCGATGGGTGGGTGGTCGGTCGGTCGGTCGGTCGGTAGGTAGGTAGGTATATGATATAAGTGAGGGTAATAATAGTTTACTTAATAGACAGACTGGTTAAATGAACAGGTAAGTGAATATTTTTCATGGTTAAATAAACTGTACAGGTAAATATACAGTTATATTTACAGATAAGTGAATACTTGCATGGTTACACAAACTGTACAGGTAAATGACAGGAAGAGAAACTTAAATAGCTAAATGTGTGTATGATATAATTTGGGGTAATAATAGAAATTCCCTTAAAATACAGTCTTTAGTGCGCAGGGTTGAATTACAGATAACTGCACATATTGCACATTCGATATACTAAAAGCAATGAGAAAAGGTGCAACTGACAGGATACTAATATGCATTCCTGAGTGAATGCCTACGTAAGTTAGGTCCAAATATTACTTGCAATATTGCACGTGATATGATATAACAACTGTACATGAGTATGTATATACAGACCTGCATGAATAAATAGGTCCTGAGTGAATGAGTGATTACGGACCAGAGTTACTCACGGATGGATGCATAATTGTTAAACTAGGTCCTAGCACCCCAACAGTTCCAGATCTATGTTGCCGACGGCACGGCACCCCAGTGAGGCATTAAATAGTCTAATAGCCGCCGGCAGTAAGGACCTCCTGTAGTGCTCTCTGGAACACTGTGGTGAGATCAGTCTGTGACTGAAGGTGCTCCTCTGCATCATAACCATGGCATGCAGAGGGTGTGTGACGTTGTCCATGATGGGCAGCAGTTTGGCCACGATCCGTCTCTCCGCCACCTTCTCTAGAGTGTCAAGGCTCATCCCCAGGACAGAGCTAGCCTTCCTGATCAGCTTATTTACCGGAGAAGCATCACCGGCTTTAATGTTGGCTCCCCAGCACACCACTGCAAAAAAGATGCACACCACAGACTGGTAGAAGGTATGCAGTAGTTTGCTGCACACGTTGAAGGCCCTGAGCCTCCTCAGAAAGTAGAGTCAGCTCTGGCCCTTTTTGTACAGGGCCCCGGTGTTACCAGCCCATTCCAGCCTGTTGTCCAAATGGACTCCCAGGAACTTGTATGACTCAACCATTTCCACATCCATCCCCTGTATAGGGACTGCAGTCAGTTGGGCCTTGGTTCTCCTGAAGTCCACCACCATCTCCTTTGTTTTGCTGATGTTGAGCTGAAGGTGGTTCTGCTCACACCACAACACAAAGTCACTGATTGTGCTCCTGTACTCCTCCTCCTGCCCACCCCTGATGCACCCTACAATTGCGGAGTCATCCAAGAACTTCTGTAGGTGGCATGTTTCAGAGTTATATCTGAAGTCTGAGGTGTAGAGGGTGAACAGGAAGGGGGACAGGACCATTCCCTGGGGGGCCCCTGTGTTGCTCACTGCCCGTTCTGACACACAGCTCTGTAGTTGCACAAATTGTGGGCTACCGGTCAGGTAGTCCGTGACCCAGGAGACTAAGGGTGCTTCCACTTCCATCCTCCTCATCTTCTCACCCAGTAGCAGGGGCTGAATGGTATTGAAGGCACTGGAGAAGTCAAAAAACATAACCCTCACAGTGCAGTCTGCGTTGTCCAGGTGAGAGTAGGCCCTCTGTAGAAGGTAGATGATTGCATCATCCACCCCGATGTTGCGCTGGTATGCAAACTGCAGGGGGTCCAGTGATGTAAACACCAGGGGTCTAAGGTGAGCGAGGACTAACCTTTCCAGGGTCTTCATGATGTGTGATGTTAGCGCGACAGGTCTGAAGTCATTCAGGACAGTGGGGTGTGCCTTCTTGGGCACTGGGACGAGGAAGGATGTTTTCCACAGCACAGGGACCCTTTCTAGGCTCAGACTAAGGTTGAAGCGACGCTGGAGTATTCCACACAGTCAGCAAAGACCCTAAGCACCCTTGGGCTGATGCCATCAGGGCCCGCCGCTTTCCACTGATGTAGTCTCTCCAGCTCTCTCTTCACTTGGTTGGTGGTGAAAGCCAGCCCAGGTGGGGAGGTGGGGGGAAGGGGGGTGTTGAGGATCAGTCCAGGGGGAGCAGGGGTGGAGGAGGGGTCACTGATTGTCTCAGCAGAGGTGTTGTGGGCAAAGTGGGTGTGGGACAGCCATGAGGGTGTGTGGCCTGGGGAGCTGGAAGGGAGGTGGACAGGGCCAGTATCAAACCTGTTAAAAAATTTGTTCAGCTCATTGGCTCTGTCCTGGGTCCCCTCCGTCTGCCCACTGTTTGACTTTTTGAAGCCAGTGATATTTCTCATACCCTTCCACACCTCTCTCACCTGGCTCTGCCTCAGCTTGTCTTCCATCTTCTCCTTATACACTCTCTTCCCCTCAGCAATCCGCAACTTCAGCTCCCTCTGGACGCATTTCAATTTGTCCTTGTCCTTGAAGGCCCTCTTCTTCTCATTCAGCAGGGCCTTCAGGTCGCTGGTGACCCAGGGTTCATTGTTTGGAAAACAGCGTACCTTCCTGGTGGGTACAGTGTTGTCTACACAAAAATTAATATAGCCGGCTTGTATTTCCTCCGCTTTGCCTTACACTTCAATGTTAGTAAGCGTTTCACTGTAAGGTACCATTCACCTGTTGTCTACACCTGGCGGGATGTAAACAATAACAGCAATGGCCGCCGTGAATTCCCTCGGCAAATAGTCTCAGGCTAACGGCTAATAGTTCAATGTCTGGGCTACAAAACTCTTCCTTAAGAGTAATATGTCTTGATTACACCATCTGTTGTTTACTAACAAAGCCAGCCCACCACCCTTGATCTTACCGGAAGAGACGCGATCCCTGTCCGCTCTGGAAACCGTCGATAGTGACGTTCTCTATGGGGATTTTATCGTTCAGCCAAGTCTCTGTGAAAAACATTAGGCTCGTTTCCCGATAATCCCTTTGTCCACGGACAAGAGCCTCGAGCTCGTCCATCTTGTTATTTAGTGACCTCACGTTGCCCATAATAATAGACGGTATAGCCGGCTTGTATTTCCTCCGCTTTGCCTTACACTTCAATGTTAGTAAGCGTTTCACTGTAAGGTCTACACCTGTTGTATTGTTGGTTAAGGGCTTGTTAGTAAGCATTTCACTGTAAGGTCTACACCTGTTGTATTGTTGGTTAAGGGCTTGTTAGTAAGCATTTCACTGTAAGGTCTACACCTGTTGTATTGTTGGTTAAGGGCTTGTTAGTAAGCATTTCACTGTAAGGTCTACACCTGTTGTATTGTTGGTTAAGGGCTTGTTAGTAAGCGTTTCACTGTAAGGTCTACACCTGTTGTATTGTTGGTTAAGGGCTTGTTAGTAAGCATTTCACTGTAAGGTCTACACCTGTTGTATTGTTGGTTAAGGGCTTGTTAGTAAGCATTTCACTGTAAGGTCTACACCTGTTGTATTCGGCGCATTTGGAATCGTAATTTGTTTTACTTTCTGAATTGACTTGAATTTAAATGTTATTGACCCCAACCCTGCTAAAAAGCTCACAAGAGAATCTTTATTGAAAATTGAAAGTCCTTTTTAGTCTGTGACTGTGCTTAATTGGTGTCTGGTAAACTGTCCCTATGAGCTATGTGCGTCTGTAACTCACGTGAGGGTCGTTGTGTTCTGAGGCTACTTTGTGCAGTTCCAGTAGGGACTGGTTGACACTCTTCTCCAGCTGTAAGGCACACTCCAGGGCCTCCAGCCCACTGCCCCACTCATCTCTGTCAGCTTTCTGAAACACACAGAGGAAATTTGATCACAATTATAAATATCCATATCTCAAACTGCCAGAGCCCATTAAATTGTGGCAATATGTTGAACCTATCAATCAACCAATCAATCTCTTTATTGTCCCAATTGGGAAATGTGTTGTGCAGTCAGAGTTCAACAATAAAAACAACATTAACATGTAATTGAATCAGTCTTAGATCACTCAAAAGGAGCAGTCATTGAATCAGTCTAAGATCAGTCAAAAGCAGCAGTCATTGAATCAGTCTTAGATCACTCAAAAGGAGCAGTCATTGAATCAGTCTTAGATCAGTCAAAAGCAGCAGTCATTGAATCAGTCTAAGATCAGTCAAAAGGAGCAGTCATTGAATCAGTCTTAGATCAGTCAAAAGGAGCAGTCATTGAATCAGTCTAAGATCAGTCAAAAGCAGCAGTCATTGAATCAGTCTTAGATCACTCAAAAGGAGCAGTCATTGAATCAGTCTAAGATCAGTCAAAAGGAGCAGTCATTGAATCAGTCTTAGATCAGTCAAAAGGAGCAGTCATTGAATCAGTCTAAGATCAGTCAAAAGGAGCAGTCATTGAATCAGTCTTAGATCACTCAAAAGGAGCAGTCATTGAATCAGTCTTAGATCAGTCAAAAGGAGCAGTCATTGAATCAGTCTTAGATCAGTCAAAAGGAGCAGTCATTGAATCAGTCTTAGATCAGTCAAAAGCAGCAGTCATTGAATCAGTCTTAGATCAGTCAAAAGCAGCAGTCATTGAATCAGTCTTAGATCAGTCAAAAGGAGCCGTCATTGAATCAGTCTTAGATCACTCAAAAGGAGCAGTCATTGAATCAGTCTAAGATCAGTCAAAAGGAGCAGTCATTGAATCAGTCTTAGATCACTCAAAAGGAGCAGTCATTGAATCAGTCTAAGATCAGTCAAAAGGAGCAGTCATTGAATCAGTCTTAGATCAGTCAAAAGGAGCAGTCATTGAATCAGTCTAAGATCAGTCAAAAGGAGCAGTCATTGAATCAGTCTTAGATCACTCAAAAGGAGCAGTCATTGAATCAGTCTTAGATCAGTCAAAAGGAGCAGTCATTGAATCAGTCTTAGATCAGTCAAAAGCAGCAGTCATTGAATCAGTCTTAGATCAGTCAAAAGCAGCAGTCATTGAATCAGTCTTAGATCAGTCAAAAGGAGCCGTCATTGAATCAGTCTAAGATCAGTCAAAAGGAGCAGTCATTGAATCAGTCTTAGATCAGTCAAAAGCAGCAGTCATTGAATCAGTCTTAGATCAGTCAAAAGGAGCAGTCATTGTGCAAAAGTGCAGCAATAAATATACATGATTTAATTTCATGTTCAAATTCAGAAAGTTTATGGCCTGTGGGATAAAAATAGTTATTGGATCTGTTGCTCTTTGGGAAGTCTAAAACGACGACCTGAGTGGAGGAGCTTGATCAGGACAGTCTAGGATACTGTTAGTGCTCCTCAACAAGATTACCAAACCAAGCCACCATCAAAACATCAACACTGATTCAATAAAACAGAGACATCATAGTCCTGCTGACATTAAAAGAGTTCATCTTTCTGTCCCTTTTTAAAGATGGCATCGGTCTTCTCCTCATAGGTCAACTTGTTGTCCAGCACTGTTCCCAGATACTTGTAGATACAGACCAGCTCAATGTCTTTGCCCATGACCAGAGTGGGTATGAGGTTCAGTGGCTGCCTTCAAAAGTCAATGGCCAAGTCTTTAGTTTTGGAGACATTCAGTTGGAGGAAGCAGGTGTCACACCATGACAAAGTCACCTACCACAGGCCTATGCTGTCACTCTCCATCCTGCAGTAGCCTGATGATGACAGTCATCAGTGTCTGTTTTCAACAGTCATTAGTGTATAGTACGTACAGGAGAGGAGAGAGCTGTGGGGATCTAGTGGAGGAGCAGAGCTGTAGAGGAGAGGAGAGAGCTGTGGGAATCTAGTGGAGGAGCAGAGCTGTACAGGAGAGGAGAGAGCTGTGGGGATCTAGTGGAGGAGCATAGCTGTACAGGAGAGGAGAGTGCTGAAGAGGAGAGAACAACCTTGTGGAGGACCAGAGCTGCTTTGACATGATTCCATTTACTCTCACTTGTTGGGAACGTTCGGTAAGGATGTTCACTATCCAGCCCACAATGCTAAGGTCCAGCTTGAAGTGGGAGAGGAGCTTCTCTGCTAGTATGTGAAGGGGGTACGTTGCACCCCTAGGGGTACATTGGGGTACTGTAGGGGGTACGTGAGATTTATAAAAAATATATATAATAAAAACAAAATATTAATTAATTTAAATTATTAATTTAATTTAAAAGATATACAAAATCATCCATGATTACTAAAAATATCATACGAAAATAAGTTTAATAAAATGTTTATGTAAACCACATTTTTATATAAAATGTTTCTAATTTTAAATGTGATTGTAAACTACCTAAATCAGAGAAGAAGAATTTGAATCACGCCGAGCGGGAAGCCAGTTGCTTTACTGGAAACAAACAGACATTTAAATGAAATCCTGGTTAAAACGTAGCAATACTACAGCGGAGAACGGGGAGGATGAAGAAAAAAAGAAAGCCAAAGTGGAGCCAACAAAATCCCGTCAATATCAGGAGGGGAATGTTCTGATGGGATTCACAGCAACAAACGGCAGGCCAGTTGTATTGATTATTTAATCAGCACAACAGTTTTCAGCTGTGCTAACATAATTGCAAAAGGGTTTTCTAATGATCAATTAGCCTTTTAAAATGATCAACTTGGATTAGCTAACACAACGTGCCATTGGAACACAGGAGTGATGGTTGCTGATAATGGGCCTCTGTACGCCTATGTAAATATTCTATTAAAAACAGCAGTTTCCAGCTACAATAGTCACTCACTATGTGCGTAGTTGGTGCAGAGAGACCTCTCACTATGTGCGTAGTTGGTGCAGAGAGACCTCTCACTATGTGCGTAGTTGGTGCAGAGAGACCGCTCACTATGTGCGTAGTTGGTGCAGAGAGACCACTCACTATGTGCGTAGTTGGTGCAGAGAGACCGCTCACTATGTGCGTAGTTGGTGCAGAGAGACCGCTCACTATGTGCGTAGTTGGCGCAGAGAGACCTCACTATGTGCGTAGTTGACGCAGTGAGACCTCACTATGTGCGTAGTTGGTGCAGAGAGACCACTCACTATGTGTGTAGTTGGTGCAGAGAGACCACTCACTATGTGTGTAGTTGGTGCAGAGAGACCGCTCACTATGTGTGTAGTTGGTGCAGAGAGACCTCACTATGTGTGTAGTTGGTGCAGAGAGACCGCTCACTATGCTGCGTAGTTGGTGCAGAGAGACCTCACTATGTGCGTAGTTGGTGCAGAGACCTCACTATGTGCATAGTTGGCGCAGAGAGACCTCACTATGTGTGTAGTTGGTGCAGAGAGACCTCACTATGTGCGTAGTTGGTGCAGAGAGACCTCACTATGTGCGTAGTTGGTGCAGAGAGACCTCACTATGTGCGTAGTTGGCGCAGAGAGACCTCACTATGTGTGTAGTTGGTGCAGAGAGACCTCACTATGTGTGTAGTTGGTGCAGAGAGACCTCACTATGTGTGTAGTTGGTGCAGAGAGACCTCACTATGTGTGTAGTTGGTGCAGAGAGACCTCACTATGTGTGTAGTTGGTGCAGAGAGACCTCACTATGTGTGTAGTTGGTGCATGTTTCAATACTAATTGGATTGAAAGAAAGGGAGCGCTGCTCTCAGATCAGCTATATCCTTACAATCTTTACTTTAACATTAGAATTATTTCACAGAACTGATGACAGATACTGAGGGGGCGTGTTCTAATGCTTACCCAATAACAATGCACTACATCACCCATGTAGTACCTCATTGTGCTCATGTTAGGTTACACATCATGTAGTACCTCATTGTGCTCATGTTAGGTTACACATCATGAAATACCTCATTGTGCTCATGTTAGGTTACACATCATGTAGTACCTCATTGTGCACATGTTAGGTTACACATCATGTAGTACCTCATTGTGCTCATGTTAGGTTACACATCATGTAGTACCTCATTGTGCTCATGTTAGGTTACACATCATGAAATACCTCATTGTGCTCATGTTAGGTTACACATCATGTAGTACCTCATTGTGCTCATGTTAGGTTACACATCATGTAGTACCTCATTGTGCTCATGTTAGGTTACACATCATGTAGTACCTCATTGTGCTCATGTTAGGTTACACATCATGTAGTACCTCATTGTGCTCATGTTAGGTTACACATCATGTAGTACCTCAATGTGCTCATTTTAGGTTACACATCATGAAATACCTCATTGTGCTCATGTTAGGTTACACATCATGTAGTACCTCATTGTGCTCATGTTAGGTTACACATCATGTAGTACCTCATTGTGCTCATGTTAGGTTACACATCATGTAGTACCTCATTGTGCTCATGTTAGGTTACACATCATGAAATACATTGAGACAGACAGTAAGTAGCCTGTAGCAAAACACAACTCAATTGACTGAACATGAAATGTATTTTAATATTAGCATAATGTTTACTATATTTTAATATGATTGAAATAGGCCTATTAGCCTACTGTTATATTTTAATGCAGCCATCTCGGTTTCCATTTGAATCATATCTTCATATGTCGCTTATTTGCATCAATTGCAAAGACAAGAATGTGGACACCCCTTCAATTTAGTGGATTCAGCTATTTCAGCCACACCTGTTGCTGACAGGTGTATAAAATCATGCATACAACTGCCTCTGGAAGCAAAGTCAGCACAAGAACTGTTCATCCAGAGCTTCATGAAATGGGTTTCCATGGCAGAGCAGCAGTACACAAGCCTAAGATCACCATGCCCAATGCCAAGCGTTGGCTGGAGTGGTGTAAAGCTCACCGCCATTGGACTCTGGAGCCGTGGAAACGTGTTCTCTGGAGTGATGAACCGCGCTTCACCATCTGGCAGTCCGACGGACAAATCTGGGTTTGGCGGATGCCATGAGAACGCTACCTGCCCAAATGCATAGTGCCAATTGTAAAGTTTGGTGGAGGAGGAATAATGGTCTCAGGCTGTTTTCCATGGTTTGGTCTAGACCCCTTAGTTCCAGTGAAGGGAAATCTTAATGCTACAACATACAATGACATTCTAGACAATTCTGTGCTTCCAACTTTGTGGCAACAGTTTGGGGAAGGCACTTCCCTGTTTCAGCATGACAATACCCCCGTGCACAAAGTGAGGTCCATACAGAAATGGTATGTTGAAATCGGTGTGGAAGAACTTGACTGGCCTGCACAGAGCCCTGACCTCAACCCCATCAAACACCTTTTGGATGAATTGTAACGCCGACTGAGAGACAGTCCTAGTTGCCCAACATCTGAGCACAAACTCACAAATTTTCTTGTGGCTGAATGGAAGCAATGTTCTAACATCTAGTGGAAAGCCTTTCCAGAAGAGTGGCAGCAAAGGGGAGACCAACTCCATATTAATGGCCATCATTTTGGAATGAGATGTGACGAGCAGGTGTCCACATACTGTTGGACATGTAGTTTATGTGTAGTCAACTTTGTTCTTAAATGATCGGCAGTCGCAGAGAGACAGATAAGCCATGTCATTCTGTTTGGCCAAGATATATAACATCAGATTGGCGCCGCCCTGCTGGTCGCCTGTTAAGCAGCTCCCATTGTTCGTGGGTTAATTGTTGTTTTAGGATGTTTTACGAAGGTTTTAGTGGTCCTTTTTATACATATTCAGCCATCCACCCATACTATGCAATGTCTTTTTATAGCTTTTTGCACTCCAGACTTCTTGTATTTCTATACTTTTTCATACTGCCGCTCAATGTATCATGTACCGTGTATCTGTCTTTTGTGTATTTTCGTTCTGGCATTTTTTACCTGCCCTGTGTTTTGTTGTAGCTGCTTGACGAAGACATTCCCCCTCAGGGATCAATGAAGTATCTATCTACCTACCTATATATCTATATACACATATATATACACACACCTATCTATCTACATATATATATATATAGATAGGTAGATAGATATATATCTACCTACCTACCTATATCTATCTACATATATATCTACACATTAGATCTACCTACCTACCTATATCTACACCTATCTATATATATATATACCTACCTATCTATATCTATCTATCTATACATCTACCTAGGAGGGCAGAACATCTGACGCAGATAAGTCAGCTAGGCGTTGTAAAGACTACGAGCTTGCAACGTTAGTTAATAAGAACAACGATGGTTTTGGGAAACGGCTCGGATATTTAACTACGTCAACTTCATTTAGCTACGGGGTTCTGCCTGCTACTCATGATGTCATGGCGCTCATAAAGCAAGTTTACACATTTCAGGTTATTGTTGCTAACAGGCACCGTTAACGGGTCGGGAATAATAAGATGATCCCAGTACCGCTGGTATAAACTGTAAGAAAGCTTGCTGGTAGACTCCCTCCGAGGCGGTGTTGGTGACTGGGTGACCGGCCACGTCCTACACGCTGCGACAGTGCATGTTTACTTTGACCCGGTAGTACTACCTACATATTCATAAATATAACGGAATGTAGTCCTCATTAAAGCACGATTCAATTAATGAATCTCTAGAGCTTTTCAATTCATTATAAACTCTCTAAAGGAACCAGGGATGCAACAATTTAGTGGTAGTATCTGTATTTATATTTGTAAGCGTATGAGATTTGCAGTTCTCTTTTGTGTGCAGACAATTTATATTATTGTAAATGGTAATGACATTGTTACATTATTTAGAATAACGTTTATGTGGTTAGTTGAGACAACCCGTTATTTCTACACAGGTGAGTGACACGTTCTACCCCCCATTGGCTGCAGTCTGCCTCTTCAAGTTGTGATCCTTGACCTTCAAAACACTTTCAATGGATTTCCCTTCATCTGAACAACTTAAATGACCATCTTCATAGGTGTGGAGATGTTATATCCATTTTATTCAGAAGAAATGTAAATTTATACAAGATTTATTTTTAAAAGGATAAAAAAACTAAATGCTCCATCCCTTACACTTACTGAAACTCACTCCGCCAGCTAGGGGTTCTTAATATAATACATGCAAGAACGAACAGAACCAAAAATAAAATAAAACCATTTTATCCCAGTTCCCAGTGTTTAAAGGGGTAGAGCTCCCATTCGAGGAGGCGAGTGCCAGACAGCAGAGCTGGTACGTTTGAAGTAGCGAGGTTTGCTCTTGTAGAAGATGCGGTCCAGCTTTGGGGGTTCAATCTCCCCATAGTGAGAGTCCACGTCAGCTGGGTGGAAATATTGCTTCATCATAGACTGTTTCAGCTGGTTGCCTAGAGGGGAGGGAAGCACAGGTTCACTTTAGCATCATGACTGTAAGGCCATGGGTCTTGTAGTTGAAAAAGCTGGCACCAAGTGCCATCATGCTTCCTGTTGTTGCGCTAACGGCTAGTTAGCAATGGCACCATAAACTCAACTTCCTTCAAACTGCAGAGACATAAAAATGGTATCCATGAGTTCATCGAACTCTGGGTATGTTGATTGCCAAAATCTCAAACTATCCCTTTAAGAGCACAGTAAAGAGGCATAAAGGTTCATTGTGGAGGTTTTATGCACCATGTGATGCTATGAGGCCTTGTGTGGAGGTGCTATGCACCATGTGATGCTATGAGGCCTTGTGTGGAGGTGCTATGCACCATGTGATGCTATGAAGGCTAAATAAGTCAGTAAAAAGTAAGTAAAACGTACCCTCAGCCCATGTGGGTATGGGTTTCCTTGGTGCGGATTCGTCATCAGTAGAGTCGTCACTGTTCTGGTCCATCCCATAGTCCTCAGGGTTGGTGTTGAGAACAACTGGTTTGTTACCCCCCTTAGGAGTGATCTCATATGACTGGGGAGACTGCTGCAGGGAGGAACACCAATCATTAATATTTAGAATTAATAATATTCTTGTCTTCGATGTAACTGACGAGGTGTGGGATTTCTGCAACCAGTGTAGTAGAAGAATCTTCCCTTGTCTACCTCCTCT
This sequence comes from Thymallus thymallus, assembly GCA_023634145.1. Lineage (NCBI taxonomy): Eukaryota > Metazoa > Chordata > Actinopteri > Salmoniformes > Salmonidae > Thymallus > Thymallus thymallus. The sequence continues at coordinate 43,423,095 of CM042413.1, forward strand.
TCCTGTCAGCAGATATAAAACACTCCCCCCTTGGCAATAAAACTTCAAGATACGAAACTGTGAAACCATAGTGAACCCTTAGTAATGGTAATGGTGCCAAGATAAACACATTCACCCATGAAGGCAACCAGACACACACTCATAAATCTCAACATACATGGACCCACATTCTTAGTGCCTGTTCCAACCAGGTAAAACCACAGCACAATACAGACACTGTTCTATTCAACTATTCTAGTCCTTATATTATAGCTAGTGTGTGTCTAAGTGAACCCCATAAAACCATATGATTATCTTCTCTTGGGCTTTACTGGCTGCTCCAACTATTACTGGCTGCTCCAACTATTACTGGCTGCTCCAACTATTACTGGCTGCTCCAACTATTACTGGCTGCTCCAACTATTACTGGCTGCTCCAACTATTACTGGCTGCTCCAACTCCATCCTATGCCATTCTATAGTTCACTAAGTAACCTACTGTGGTTTCTAACCTTCCAGCAGCTACGGCTCGATTGATAAAGAAGGTCCAGCAACATTAGAAGTCATTGAGTGAGTCTTCATCTCCTGGAACTAGGGAGACGGCTGCCATTAAGCAGATGCTTTTATCCAAAGAGACTTAGTCAGGCTTGCATATATTTGATGTATGGGCGGCCCAGGGAATCGAATCCTGGCATTGCAAGCACCATTCTCTACCAACTACGGCTCTAATGAGAGTAGTCCATACCTCGATATCCACTGTGACGTTGAGGACTCCTCCCTTCCCTACCGGCGTCTTCATCACCATGGGCTGTAGAGGGAACAGAGGTGAACATGAACATGTCTATACGTCTACCACAGGATCAGTATACTGAGATCACAACACTTTGCCGAGATTAGGAAAACCATTACTGACAGCACATACTAACTCCTTCAGCTCCAAGGGACAAATAGGAACTATTCAAAACAATGACACGCCATGTAACTACAAGGTCCCTCCTCGCTGTTATAGTCATATGTTGGGGCCAATCCCACATCTTCCCCTAGGCCCTACACCAAGGTCCCCCAACACATTGGGGCCAATCCCACATCTGCCCCTAGGCCCTACACCAAGGTCCCCCAACACATTGGGGCCAATCCCACATCTTCCCCTAGGCCCCACACCAAGGTCCCCCAACACATTTTCATTGTTGTACATAAGACTGTAAAAACACCAATAAATCAGCTCCAAGTGATTTGAAGTTTGGAAATCTGCTCCCAAGAGATATGTGATCGTGTAAAAATGTAAGGTTTGAAATCATTCTGTTTTAGTCAAATATTATATCTGGGATTCTTGCAGTCAATTTGCAGTCTACTAATTATTTGTAATTATGCTTCTGCCCATCCTCAAGGATGTGTTGTTTTTACCCGGGGCTGAATCTAGCTGACGATCCCAGCCATACACACGGCTGAATCTAGCTGACGATCCCAGCCATACACACGGCTGAATCTAGCTGACGGTCCCAGCCATACACACGGCTGAATCTAGCTGACGGTCCCAGCCATACACACGGCTGAATCTAGCTGACGATCCCAGCCATACACACGGCTGAATCTAGCTGACGATCCCAGCCATACACACGGCTGAATCTAGCTGACGATCCCAGCCATACACACGGCTGAATCTAGCTGACGGTCCCAGCCATACACACGGCTGAATCTAGCTGACGGTCCCAGCCATACACACGGCTGAATCTAGCTGACGATCCCAGCCATACACACGGCTGAATCTAGCTGACGATCCCAGCCATACACACGGCTGAATCTAGCTGACGGTCCCAGCCATACACACGGCTGAATCTAGCTGACGGTCCCAGCCATACACACGGCTGAATCTAGCTGACGGTCCCAGCCATACACACGGCTGAATCTAGCTGACGGTCCCAGCCATACACACGGCTGAATCTAGCTGACGGTCCCAGCCATACACACAGCTGAATCTAGCTGACGATCCCAGCCATACACACGGCTGAATCTAGCTGACGATCTCAGCCATACACACTTGTGGAGATCGGAGAGTTTGATTGATATAAGCGAGAGTGAACGTTCCACCTAGCCTATCAGAGGGCAGGGTGGAGCTGTTACCAGGTTGATTTCACCTGTCAAATTGGTTTGGGCCTAAAGCAGAGAAGTGTTCTCACCTGATCACCAGCAGGCAGCTGGCTCTTAGCAGCGGTATCTTTGTCTCTCTGTCTCTCAGCTTCTCTCTGTCTCTCAGCTTCTCTCTGTCTCTCAGCTTCTCTCTGTCTCTCAGCTTCTCTCTGTCTCTCAGCTTCTCTCTGTCTCTCAGCTTCTCTCTGTCTCTCAGCTTCTCTCTGTCTCTCAGCTTCTCTCTGCTGTTCCTCCTAGTGACAGAGCACATAAAAACATTTCATTAGCACTTTAACCTATGGTTAACATTGGCATCGTCTAACCAAAAGTGTACAAGGTCCCTGATAGTAACACATTTATGTCCAAATCATCTGAAAGTACCTTCAAACCAAGTCTACACAATGTTTAAGGAACAGACGTGTTAAATTAATGTTTCATCCAAACAAGTTGACAGGACAGGTATGGTTGAAGCTGCATGACTTGCCCTCTTCCTCTCCTCCAACTCCCTCCTCTTCTCCATTTCTCTCCTCTCCTTCTCCCGGGCAGCTCTCTCCACTTCTCTCTGAAGAGCGATGGCCTTTTCCTTCTCTACTCTCTCCCTGAAACAGACAATGTTCATATCAAACCAAACAATTCACGGTCCAAAGCTTCGTACATCATTACTGATGGCAGGGCCAGCTTGATAGAATTAAGATCAGTCATTTTACAGTTGACGTATTCAATAAGAAAATAAACACTTCCATTCATCAAAAGTTGACAGGAAAACTACCTCTCAGCAGAGGCTTGTCTCTCTCTCTCCAGCTCCCTCTCCTGCTCTTTCTTCAGCTCCAGTGCTCGTCGGGCCTCAGCCATCTTGCGAGCCCTCTCCTGCTCCTCTTCTGTTCTTCTCTTGGCCTGCAGCTCCTGCTGACGCTTCTCCTCCTCCTCCTGAAACACAAGGGTCAAACATTTAACAACCCACATGACCTTCAAGAGGCATCCAACTCAATTAGAAAACTAAAAAATATCTGTCCCTCCAAGGGACAAATAGGAACTATTCAAAACAATGACACGCCATGTAACTACAAGGTCCCTCCTCGCTGTTATAGTCATATGTTGGGGCCAATCCCACATCTTCCCCTAGGCCCTACACCAAGGTCCCCCAACACATTGGGGCCAATCCCACATCTGTGGCTGGTCTAGCCACCGTTCCTATGGTTGTTATCCCTGGGGCTGGTCTAGCCACCGTTCCTATGGTTGTTATCCCTGTGGCTGGTCTAGCCACCGTTCCTATAGTGGTTGTTACTGGGGCTGGTCTAGCCACCGTTCCTATAGTGGTTGTTACTGGGGCTGGTCTAGCCACCGTTCCTATAGTGGTTGTTACTGGGGCTAGTCTAGCCACCGTTCCTATAGTGGTTGTTACTGGGGCTGGTCTAGCCACCGTTCCTATAGTGGTTGTTACTGGGGCTGGTCTAGCCACCGTTCCTATAGTGGTTGTTACTGGGGCTGGTCTAGCCACCGTTCCTATAGTGGTTGTTACTGGGGCTGGTCTAGCCACCGTTCCTATAGTGGTTGTTACTGGGGCTGGTCTAGCCACCGTTCCTATAGTGGTTGTTACTGGGGCTGGTCTAGCCACCGTTCCTATAGTGGTTGTTACTGGGGCTGGTCTAGCCACCGTTCCTATAGTGGTTGTTACTGGGGCTGGTCTAGCCACCGTTCTAGCCACCGGTCTAGCTGGGACTGGGGCTGGTCTAGCTGGGACTGGGGCTGGTCTAGCTGGGACTGGGGCTGGTCTAGCTGGGACTGGGGCTGGTCTAGCTGGGACTGGGGCTGGTCTAGCTGGGACTGGGGCTGGTCTAGCTGGGACTGGGGCTGGTCTAGCTGGGACTGGGACTGGTCTAGCTGGGACAACCATAGGAGCAGCGGCCTGTTAAAAACATTCATGGTTATAATGATAAAGGAAAGTTCAACATAACAATGGAGTGTCTTACAGACTGTTGAATCCTCTTCCTCCTGGAGTCCTCCTCCATCTTCCTCCTCAGTTCCAGCTCCTCCTGGCGTTTGTTGGCCACCTTCTTCTTGGCCTTCTCCTCCGCCATGCGCTCCACTCTCAGCTGGGGAACAGGGGAAAAGTTTAGCACAGGATCGTGTTCATTAGAGCCCACGTGGCAAAATAAAAAGGGTTACCTATGGGACAGATTCAGATAGTATCTCCCGTTTCACTCCACCGCATCAGGTTGTGACCAAGTGAACACAACCCATTACTGAAGCATCTCACCTTGTCATGTTTCTCATCAATCTGGAGCATCTTCTGCTCAATCTTCTTCTTCTTCTCCTCCTCCCTCTGTTCTTCCTTCACTCGGGCCTCAACTACTCTCCGAAGTCGTTCATCTCGCTTCCTCTTGATCTCCTCCTGTTTTCTCCTCTTCTCTTCCTCCATTTTCCTCTTCCTCTCTTCTTCTTGCTCCTGTTTCTTCTTCAGTGCTTCCAGTTTCAGACGTTCTCGTTCCTAGAACAAAATACACTGTGGAATTAGCTCTCCTAGTTACATGGCATTAAAGGTTCTCTCTTCATTCTAGTGTTAACTCATTGGGGACTGAGTGAAATCAGTGGTAGTAGTGGAAAGAGGGTAAGATTAAGGACTCCTACACAGATTTACAGGGTAAAAAACAGATGCCAAGTCCTTATATTTCATTTGGTTGGCGAGGGGCGAACTTATGTTCTTGCAAAGAGACAGCAACACACTTGATGTGCATAGCTGCCCTAAAACATGTTAAGACATAAATCCAGCCTCTGTGCCTCTTTGAAGCCAACGTTAACTAAGATGGGGTGGGAGTGAGGAGTGGTGCCAGTTAGAGCACAAACACACAACTATTGAAGTGACAGAGACCAAACACAACCCACATACACCCCATATTAATCAAATACATACCACTACACCACTGCCTGACTGTAGAGGGGACAGGGAGAGAGACATCCAATTAACAAGGCTACATATGTTGTCTGGTAACATTGTGATTGTTTTTAAACTTCCTAAACGTTTGGTTCAAAATGATAACAAAACAGTTGTGATGTGATCAGGACAAAATGGGAGATAGTGGAGAAGCTCATTTTAATTATATGAATGGAGGATGATCTCATGAAGGGAATATATCACATTGATTCAGGAAATACGGCAGATTTCAAATCCCGAAACTGGGGAGAAGGGAGATTACAGTAGACATTAGAAGGATGGGGAGAGTCATTTTAAATACATAGTGATCTGATTAACCTTGAGGTCGGCTCTGCCTGGTGTGGTGTGTTTGATGAAGGACTTCATGACCGTGTTGCGACCCAGAGAGCTGGGGGTCATCATCAGCATCTGGTTCTTCTGGACCGTGTGGAGGAATGACCTCATGTTGGGCCTCACCTACAGTAGACAACTAACATTAGGGTCTATTCATGGAAGTTAACTTTACAACGCTTTAGAAAATGCACGTTTAGTGATAAAGCCCACATTTAATAAATTCACTCTTCGGAAGAACTGGCATGTTCTGACAAGACAAGACAGATGTTCACCACAGCTACTTGTTTTGAAGAAGGCACAACAGAGCCTCTTCAACCTCAGGAGGCTAAAGAAATGTGGCTTATCACCTAAAACCATCAAACTTCTTCAGATTCATAATTGAGAGCATCCTGTCAGGCTGCATCACCGCCTGGTACGGCAACTGCACCGCCCATAACCACAAAGCTCTCCAGAGGGTGGTGTTGTCTACCCAACGCATTACTGGGGGCAAACTACCCTCCTGGACACCTACAACACCCAATGTCACAGGAAGGCCAAACAGATAAAATACATCAACCACCCGAGCCACTGCCTGTTCACCCCGCTGTCATCCAGAAGGCGAGGTCAGTACAGGTGCATCAAAGCTGGGACCGAGAGACTGAGAAGCAGCTTCTATCTCAAGGCCATCAGACTGTTAAACAGCCATCACTAACACACCAGAGGTGGCTGCCTATAGACACTGATTAGAAATCACTGGTCACTTTAAGGAATAGAACACTAATCACTTTAATAATGTTTCTGTATCTTGCACTACTCGTCTCATATGTATAAACTGTACTCTACACTATTCTACAGTATCTTAGTCACTTATGGTGTTTATATTCTGCATCACCAATCTCTTATGTGTTTACTGTATACTATAAAGCTTACTATGCCACTGTATCTTAGTCCAATGCCACCCTGACATATGTATATATTCTCAATACATTCTTTACTTAGATGTATGTGTATTTGGGTATATGTTGTGAAACTGTTAGATATTATTGTTAGATATTACTGTACTGTCAGAGCTAGAAGCACAAGCATTTCACTACACCCACAATAACATCTGCTAACCACGTGTATGTGACCAATAAAATTAGGTTTGATTTGTCTGATATGTTGGTTCTTACACTCTGGCTCTTAATGGGGGGTGAGGGCTTCTTCCTTGGGCTCTGGAAATCATCTGCAGCTGCTCTGCGCTTGGCACTGAGACGAGGATCCAGACTTGGTGGCTTCTTACCACTGCCACCTATGGAACACAAACCTGTTAACCACCAATAATTCTATGAAAATCTTTGCCAGTGTGTGCTGTATAGCTGTTACCTACTGACGTTACAACCATGATGCAGAAGATAAAAGGAGAGATATTTATGTATGTACATGGTATGATGCAGCTTCAGTATGTGTGCCAGTCTTGCCTTTGCTGATGAGTGTGTGGTAATGATGGTCTGTACCTGATTCGGAGTCCGTAGTGATGATCGAAGCTGGTGGTGGCATGTTGGGAGTGGTGTGGACCATGGAGCGGGTGAAACGACGAACCTCCTCAACACTGAGAGCCCCTGGGGGGTTCTGCACCATGTTATCCTGCTCAAACCAAAATAACAGGCGTTTAGACAATCATCAATATATATTTATATAAGGAACAGACAGAATAGTCAAGTTTGACATCAAGTACTAATCAGAGTTGGGGTCAATTCCATTTAAATTCAGACAAGAAGTAAATGAGGAACATCTGAATTGGAATTGATCCCAAACCTGATATTAAATGTATCTTTGAGATAATTGTATCATCCAGGTACAATGTGGATGTTTCCTACCCTAGGAGAAGTCTCAGGATATGGACCGTCAATCTCAGTCTCTGCAGGCTCCTCTGACAACACCCTGAAATACACAACAGCGAATCAGATGCATAATAACCTAGGGTGTATTCATTAGTCGCACACCGTTGCAAAACGTTTCACAATCTGAATATTTTTTGCAACAGAAAAGTGTTCTATTGGACAAGGTAGGTTCCCATTGGTTTCATTCGGTTTGCTTGTGTTAGATTCTGTTTGGTTCCTAGTGAATACACCCCTCGTCTACGCGGTATCCAGATAGTCAAACCGACCTTGAACCATACTGGGATATTCGGTAATACCGGCACTGAACACAAGGGGCGCTAATGTAATCCGAAGGTTAGCAATGCTAACAAGTACATGTAAAATCCTAGTAGTCTCTGACCTAAAGTATTCGCAGGACAGACATCCCAGCTCATAAAGTTATACAAGTAACTGAAATGCTAAACAGTTAGCAGAACAAAACAGATATTAGACCAGGATCGCTGTTACCAAGGAACTTGATTTTGGAAGAAGCTAACCACAGCTAGTTAGCCAACTAGCAAACCCATATGCACAACTGCAGAGCATTTATCACATTTTAGACAGTTAACTTAATAGTTAAGACATTTAGCTGTAACTAGACACCCTGGCTGCACAGTGAGTGACTCACAAGGCTCCGGTCTCTCATTGTTGTGTGCTTGTAAACAAACACTGGGGACAACCGGTGAGCTTCAACGTAATGTTCTTTATCTCCTAACGTATTGCACAAGTTGACTGCAGGTATTTACTTGAAAAGTAGCTACAAATATTCACATGAAAAAAACGTATAATAAATAGTTAACAGTATTGAAAAACCATCCCATGGCTATTTCCAAATACGCTGGTTCAGTATACCGCCCAAGCCTAAATCATTCACATACCAATTACAACAGACAGGTTTATACATTCAGACAAGAAAATGTTTGATTAAAAGGTAATATATTGTGATCACTCACCCATCTGTCTGCACCTCGAGCTCATGTCTATCAGTTTCCATGCACACGTCTTCTACAGTGGACACAGATACTATAAGTGATATATACTATAAGTGATTAGCACAGTATATATTGTTACATTGTCAATGCGTAATATGGAGAAATAAATTACACAAAAAGACATGCTCAACTCTTACTAAGTTCTGTAGCATAGCGGTAAATTAGTAATCTGACTGAATATGAAAATGTTGGAGAGAATGGAATGGTATGAAACATCAAAGACATGGTTGACTCCAGTCCAGGAATTATGAGCCGTTAGCAGCCTCTACTGCTCACATCACATAAACTCCATTCAAGGTATAATGGCAAAATGCCATATCTCACTACTCACCAGACCCGCTGACGTTACTGCTGCAGGTGGAGCTACCCATACGAGCCTTCTTCTTCAAGAATGATCTCCTGGAGGCTCTGCGGACAGACTCCTGGGTCATGCTGTGTCTCAGCCCTGCCAGTGAGCGCCGCACGGTCAGGGAGTGTCTCACGGAGCTCCGCCTTGGGCCCGGGGGCGTGGTGCCAGCAGCGATAGTTATCTTATTGGCGTTGCGGCATGGAGAGCGCTCTGGATTGGGGTTCATCTGGAGCTCTGCAGAACGCCGCTCTGAGGCTGAGATCTTGACTATGGCTTCAGCTATGTGACACTGGGTCTGAGAGGGAGGAGGGGGTGTGAAACAGAGGGGCTGGGAGGAGTCTGAACTGGACTCCTCCCTCTTACTCTCCGCCTGGATCGGTTCGGTAGAAGCCTCATGCTGTGTCTCCTCTGGCTCCTGCTCCAGCTGGGAGGAGGTGGTCTGAGCGGCTTCTTTGCGGGTGCTGCATATGGGTGGTGCCACCTCAGGCTGGGTAGTCTGTTTGGCTCTGCGGGCACGAGGGGGCTTGACCACCTCTTCCACTGGGACCGGAGATCCTCCATTATCCTCTGCTATCAGGTTCAGGGAGGTGGACACAGAGGAGCGACGCAGGTTGCTGCGCTTTCCCTTTGAGAAACTGTAGACGTTAGAAGGGAGATTATAGGAGACGACGTTAGGATTATAGGAGACGACGTTAGGATTATAGGAGACGTTAGGATTATAGGAGACGTTAGGATTATAGGAGACGTTAGGATTATAGGAGACGTTAGGATTATAGGAGACGTTAGGATTATAGGAGACGTTAGGATTATAGGAGACTTTAGGATTATAGGAGACGTTAGGATTATAGGAGACTTTAGACACCCTTTGACAAGACCGGTCACGTTGGTGCATAAATTTACACATGCATTTATTATTCAATTCCTTCATCCACATTGCTTGCTAGCGTAATAGAGCATAAGCTCTAGCTTCAATGATTTTTGCAATTCGTTCCAGTCATTGGCAGCAGCGAACTGGAAGGAATGGCGGCCAAAGGAGGTGTTGGCTTTGGGGGTGACCAGTGAGATATACCTGCTGGAGCGCATGCTACGGGTGGGTGTTGCTATCGTGACCAGTGAGCTGAGATAGGGCGGGGATTTACCTAGTAAAGACTTATAGATGACCTGGAACCAGTGGGTTTGGTGACGAATATATAATGAAGGCCAGCCAACGAGAGCATACAGGTCGCAGTGGTGGGTAGTGTATGGGGCTTTGGTGACAAAACGGATGGCACTGTGATAGACTACATCCAATTTGCTAAGTAGAGTGTTGGAGGCTAGTTTGTAAATGACATCGCCGAAATCAAGGATCGGTAGGATAGTCAGTTTTACAAGGGCATGTTTGGCAGCATGAGTGAAGGAGGCTTTGTTGCGAAATAGGAAGCCGATTCTAGATTAAATGTTGGATTGGAGATGGTTAATGTGAGTCTGGAAGTTAAGTTTACAGTCTAACCAGATGCCTAGGTATTTGTAGGAGTCCACGTATTCTAATTCGGACCCGTCGAGAGTAGTGATGATAGTCCGGTGGGCGGGTGCTGGCAGCGTTCGATAGAAAAGCATGCACTTAGTTTTACTAGCGTTTAAGAGCAGTTGGAGGCCACGGAAGGAGTGTTGTATGGCATTGAAGCTTGATTGAAGGTTAGTAAACACAGTGTCCAAAGAGGGGCCAGATCTAATCAGGGTGTTACCATGGATCGCCCCCGCTGGGCCGGTCTAATCAGGGTGTTACCATGGATCGCCCCGCTGGGCCGGTCTAATCAGGGTGTTACCATGGATCGCCCCCGCTGGGCCGGTCTAATCAGGGTGTTACCATGGATCGCCCCCGCTGGGCCGGTCTAATCAGGGTGTTACCATGGATCGCCCCGCTGGGCCGGTCTAATCAGGGTGTTACCATGGATCGCCCCCGCTGGGCCGGTCTAATCAGGGTGTTACCATGGATCGCCCCCGCTGGGCCGGTCTAATCAGGGTGTTACCATGGATCGCCCCCGCTGGGCCGGTCTAATCAGGGTGTTACCATGGATCGCCCCCGCTGGGCCGGTCTAATCAGGGTGTTACCATGGATCGCCCCCGCTGGGCCGGTCTAATCAGGGTGTTACCATGGATCGCCCCCGCTGGGCCGGTCTAATCAGGGTGTTACCATGGATCGCCCCCGCTGGGCCGGTCTAATCAGGGTGTTACCATGGATCGCCCCCGCTGGGCCAGTCTAATCAGGGTGTTACCATGGATTGCCCCCGCTGGGCCGGTCTAATCAGGGTGTTACCATGGATCGCCCCCGCTGGGCCGGTCTAATCAGGGTGTTACCATGGATCGCCCCCGCTGGGCCGGTCTAATCAGGGTGTTACCATGGATCGCCCACGCTGGGCCGGTCTAATCAGGGTGTTAATCTGTTTACTGTAAGGCATTGCCAGCAACATTTCACCAGGTCAAATTCCAGGTACATGGTCTTGGTGAACAAAGGTGATTATGATTACTATACTAAATGTACAGGCTGTACTGTCAGACATCGGAGCCTACTGTAGTACAAATATATCTCATGGAAAATTAACAAAATAACCTACCGTCTCTTGGTGCGACTTTCATTCTGACCCACGGATAGACGCTTCCTACGGTTGCTCTTCTTCTGTGATGGAGTCTTTGGCATCAGTTCTGGCTCCGCACTGAAGTCACTGAGACAGGAAGGAAACGACAATATAAATTATGCTGGAGAGGAGAAAAAAAAATACATGTGAATATACACAGAGTATACCAAACATTCCCCTCGGGAATTAATAAAGTACCTATCTATCTATTAAGAACACCTGCTCTTTCCAGACTGACCAGGTGAAGACTATGATCCCTTACTGATGTCACTTGTTAAATTCATGTCAATCAGTGTAGATGAAGGGGAGGAGACAGGTTAAAGAAGGATTTTAAGCCTTGAGACATGGATTGTGTATGTGTGTCATTCAGAGGGTGAATGGGCAAGACAAGATATTTTATTGCCTATGAACAGATAATGTGATTGGATTAACGGGAGTTACAGGTTAGGAACTGTTTTGTCCATATATACAGTATAGACATCCTGTGTGTTTAATCAAATCAACTATACACACCTAGCTTGTCTGATGCTTTAAGCGCACTGTTTGATAAAATAATAGACATGCAAATGACTAGAGGGAGTCCAAACGCAATAGATTTGATTGTACCGGACTGGGCTCATAGTTGCTGCGCAAAAACACATTTGAGAGTGCCTGTGACTAGCACCCATTCTGTCTCTCCTCCCTGCTGCTGCAGCACGAGGGTTTATCACACTGTCCGTGTTGTTGCTGCTGCAACATAACTACAGCCATTTCTGACTGAAACATTGTTACCGAAAGCCTTTACATTCCCTCTTCCCTGTATGCATCACATGCACGTGACCAATAGGGCCTGACCTACAGTTCAAGTCTGAAGTTTACATACAAATACATTTAAACTCAGTTTTTCACAATTCCTGACATTTAATCCTAGTAAAAAGTCCCTGTCTTAGGTCAGTTAGGATCACCACTTTATTTTAAGAGTGTGAAATGTCAGAATAACAGTAGAGAGAATGATTTATTTCAGATGTTATTTCTTTCATCACAGTGGGTCAGGAGTTCACATACACTCAACTAGTATTTGGTGTTTAACTAGGGTCAAACGTTTCGGGTAGCCTTTCACAACAAGTTGGGTGAATTTTGGCCCATTCCTCCTGACAGAACTGGTGTAACCGAGTCAGGTTTGTAGGCCTCCTTGCTCACAGTTTTCAGTTCTGCCCACAAATGTTCTATAGGATTGAGGTCAGGGCTTTGTGATGGCCAGTCCAATACCTTGACTTTGTTGTCCTTAAGCCATTTTGCCACAACTTTGGAAGTATGCTTGGGGTCATTGTCCATTTGGAAGACCCATTTGTGACCAAGCTTTAACTTCCTGACTGATGTCTTGAGATGTTGCTTCAATATATCCACATCCTTTTCCTTCCTCATGATGCCATCTATTTTGTGAAGTGCACCAGTCCCTCCTGCAGCAAAGCACCCCCACAACATGGTGCTGCCACCCCCGTGCTTCACGGTTGGGATGGTGTTCTTCAGCTTGCAAGCTTCCCCCTTTTACCTCCAAACATAACGATGGTCATTATGGCCAAACAGTTCTATTTTGGTTTCATCAGACCAGAGGACATTTCTCCAAAAAGTACGATCTTTGTCCCCATGTACAGTTGCAAACCGTAGTCTGGCTTTTTTATGGCGGTTTTGGAGCAGTGGCTTCTTCCTTGCTGAGCGGCCTTTCAGGTTATGTTGATATAGGACTTGTTTTACTGTGGATAAAGATTTGTACCTGTTTCCTCCAGCATCTTCACAAGGTCCTTTGCTGCTGTTGTTAGATTTGCACTTTTCGCACCAAAGCACGTTCATCTCTAGGAGACAGAACGCGTCTCCTTCCTGAGCGGTATGACGGCTGCATGGTCCCATGGTGTTTATACTTGCGTACTATTGTTTGTACAGATGAACGTGGTACCTTCAGGTGTTTGGAAATTGCTCCCAAGGATGAACCAGACTTGTGGAGGTCTAACATTTTTGGCTGATTTCTTTGGATTTTCCAATGATGTCGAGCAAAGACAATTGATGTCAATTAGCCTATCAGAAGCTTCTAAAGCCAAGCTCTTTAAAGGCACAGTCAACTTAGTGTATGTAAACTTCTGACCCACTGGAATTGTGATATAGTGAATTATAAGTGAAATAATCTGTCTGTAAACAATTGTTGGAAGAATTACTTGTGTCATGCACAAAGTAGATGTCCTAACTGACTTGCCAAAACTATAGTTTGTTAACATGAAATCTGTGGAGTGGTTGAAAAATGAGTTAATGACTTTAACCTAAGTGGACATAAACTTCCGACTTCACCTGTACAGCCTATCATAATCACAACAATAAATTGGTTATAACAAACTCCAACACCCTAACAAGAGACAGCATAATAGATGGGGAGGATGTGTCAAACTCAAAACGAATGTTTACTGGTTGCTCAGGATGTAAAGGGAAGTCAGATGTGTGGAAGAAATGTGACTAGTTGTGGATGAGTCTATTAACAACAGAGCATTTTCTAAATTCAAAACCCACCAGCTGCAGTAATGGATGTCAATCTGTAGACAAACTCCCATTAACAAATTACAGATGACACCTTCAGGTGATTCAGAGAACAGATACCTTCATGTGTCACTAACCAGGTTTCCATCCAGCCTTTTTATGGGAGCAAAGTAAGTCAGATTAAAAAATGCCACGACGGGCCTGATGGAAACAGCTAATTTTGTTGGTAAATTTGTAAAATGTCACCAAAACAAGATTATTATGGACAGAATATTATTTTATCATGTAGGCTATACCTGCGAGGTGTTGGCTAGACGTACCAAGACCAGAGTGGGCATATTAGCTATACAACAAACATTTGTGACAACCATCGGTAGAGTTGAAAATAATACTGAAACCAATTTAAAAACGTATCTTATTCGGTAGATGGGAATTAAAACGCAAAAGGTATTTATGTGCACTATGTCATGACGCACATCCTCTTATCAACAAGTCGATGTGATGGAAACGTGGAGGAAAATGTGCCGTCTTTAGAATATTCAGAGAAATCTGTCGCCAACTGGATGGAAAACAAGTTTATGACAAGAAGGGGTCTTTTTCCTGTACACTTCAGTCCTCCCACCTTGAGAACATGCGATTGGCTTCCTGCTGGATCTCCTCCAGCCACACCATGTGGACATTCTCTATTTCGTTGGTGAACTCCTGAATCTTCCCATTGAACATCTGCATCAGGGTTTGTGTGGAGGCCAGTACCGAGGTCATGGTGGCGACCTGGAGAAGACAAGAGGAACAATTCAGAGTTTTCAAACGTTTGATAGGATGGTGAAACCTCCCACAAAACGTTCTAACGCTTTAACTAAATTGGCAAACAGTTCATTTGTAACTAACTATGAAGACCAAAAAGCGTTATCAAAACGTTGACATTTAGTGTACATAATAAAATGATGTACAAGTCGAGACATCTGACATCACATGTAGTGGGAAACAATGAAGTGACACGACAAACATTACCTACAAAACAAAAACGTTACACTTAACCAAATGTTAATTAACACTTTTCTTGAGTAACAAAATGACTAACCGGTTAACTAGCTGGTTAACTAACTAGTTAGAGGGTTTGAATTTGATCTAACCCGCGCATTTCCGCAAAGTGGACTCTATGGTCGTGGATCCTTAACGACCGAACAATTGAGTTTAACAGCTAGACAAATATATATCCTGCATTAACATCCTAAATAAATCAGATCCTGTTGAAGAAACAAGATAACCAGTGTTGTCTTATTAAACTAGTGAGTTATGTAGAGATTTTAAAAGTCACCGTGAAACATGGCTACCTAGCTAACTAGCCAAATACTATGTCCATACCATAAAACTCCTCCGGCTTCGAGAAAAATAAAAATCACTTTCGCTTCAGTAGCCGTTCACTCTATATTGCAGGTGAATTCAACAATCTTTGTAAAAGCATTAAATTGTAAAATCCGCCATTATCTTTCTCTGCAGAACCACAACAGCGTAACGTTAGACCGACTTGACTTCAACACCCGCTGAAAACCGTTTAGATTGTTCGAAACTGTCTGGACGAATCAGGGACTGGTTTGTAATGACGTCACATAATCTGCTCCTCCCACTGACCAATCAAATTTAAAGAGGAAGTGTGCAGGGCGGGATCACTGATTGTATTCATGATTCAAACCGTCCAATCGTAGGAGAGGGTTTTGGTTCATGATACCACAGGTTTAGGACATTTTATACCTTTTGTTATGTGATGTAATGGCCGTCAGTTAACATGTCCTTTATGAATGATGAAGCCTTTATGTGTTTTATTTATTAAAATTATAACATAACGTATATTTCCTAAACCTGTATTTACCACATAACTTCATCGTTTATCCAAAACCCTACAAAAACGCAATTCATTTTGTCCATAGCGCTTTATTACGGGCGACAATTTTAGTACTCATCACTGCGTTCTCATTCATAAAGTTGCTTAACTCTCTATGGTTTCACGAGGGTTGATGCATTGCTATGTTTATAAAGCCCTTTTACAAAAAGTCCCACTGTAGGGAACATCATTACTAAACTTCACACATACGAGTTACCGCACCCTGTCTCAAGGATGGCTAACTCTGGAAATTCCTTTCGGTTTAATACTGAGGGAAATTGGGCGGCAGGTAGCCTAGTAGTTAAAGCGTTGAGACTATGACTGAAAGGTCGCTGGTTCGAATACCCGAGCCGACAAGGTGAAAAACCTGACAATGTGTTCTTGAGCAAGGCACTTAATCCGAGTTTTGCTCCAGGGGCTGACCCTGTAGGTAGGCTGTCATTGTAAATAAGAAGGTGTTCTTAACTGACTTGCCTAGTTAAATAAAAGACAGATTCAGATTGGATGTTCGCCTGTAGTTTTCCTTATGTCCACCAACAGCAGTTAGGGACCATCAACATAGTGACAAATACATTTTTCAACCATTACTCCTAAAACTTTCTAAACTGGTTCTAGCTAAACCCGATGGCATAGACACACTTTGCACAATATTTTTTTTCTTGATTTACATTTACATTTTAATTTTTGAAATTCAAAAGCGCCTTGGTCATGTGACACACACACCTCAACAGGGTTCATAATGTAGACTCAGTGGGCCTACACATTACACCATCCACACCTCAACAGGGTTCATATTGTTGACTCAGTGGACCTACACATTACACCATCCACACCTCAACAGGGTTCATATTGTTGACTCAGTGGACCTACACATTACACCATCCACACCTCAACAGGGTTCATATTGTTGACTCAGTGGGCCTACACATTACACCATCCACACCTCAACAGGGTTCATATTGTTGACTCAGTGGGCCTACACATTACACCATCCACACCTCAACAGGGTTCATATTGTTGACTCAGTGGGCCTACACATTACACCATCCACACCTCAACAGGGTTCATATTGTTGACTCAGTGGGCCTACACATTACACCATCCACACCTCAACAGGGTTCATATTGTTGACTCAGTGGGCCTACACATTACACCATCCACACATTGCACACCCTTTTCAATGTTTTTCAATGTTTCTAATTTCAATAGCTCCTTGGTCATGTGACCTACAACACTCAAACTGCTGTCAGAATATCCACCAAGTAGTCTTATATGTAATACACACTTGTGTTTGTCCATTTTAATCTAACGCGATTTTACATGAATTTTCAATGTTTTTCAATGATTTTACAAGGTTCCGAATGTACACTCAGTGGGCTTACAATTATTTTTTTTATATTTTTCCCATTTTCTCCCCAATTTCATTATATCCAATTGGTAGTTACAGTCTTGTCCAATCGCTACAACTCCCGTACGGACTCGGGAGAGGCGAAGGTTGAGAGCCGTTCGTCCTCCGAAACACAACCCACCAAGCCGCACTGCTTCTTGACACAATGAACGCTTAACCCGGTAGTCAGCCGCACCAATGTGTCGGAGGAACCACCGTAAACCTGGCGACTGAGTCAACGTGCATGCGCCCAGCCCGCCACAGGAGATGATAGAGCGCGATGGGACAATATGTACATATTGCACACCCTTTAGTTTGTCCATTTTCATCTGACACAATTTTACATAAATTTGTCAAACATTAGTATTTTAATAGCTCCTTGGTCATGTGACCTACTGGATTCAAACAAGGTTCAGAATGTTTCAGAAGAGAATCTGACTGCACCGAACAACAGACAGAGATGTTGGTCCATCAAAAAGGCGCAAATATGATGAGACTACATTGATTTGGGGTTCACTTATATTGGGAGTAGTGCCTTTCCTCAGCCACTGTGAGGGCTGGGTAGTGGTGAAGCCGCTACTCCCATCAGGGGGAGTGGATTGAGCCACAACCCAGTCCTCACTTCTTCTTCTTCTTCTTCTTCCTTTTTGTTTGGCGAATCGCATCGATTTCGTGCATTACCGCCACCTACTGTGAACTTGATCCAGAGACTCTAACATCTACCCGTTCCTCATCCTTACCCACTATATTAAAACATTATGTGCTACCGCCAGCGCTGCGTGTTCAGCTCCTCTGGCCCCAGTCCTCACTTCAGTGAGGGAGGATTAATGATCCCCAATCAGAGACAGCTGTCTAGTGTTGTCTCTGATTGGGGAGAGTATTTAGATGTCCTCCACATCCACCTGTGTGTGGATCATTGTTTGTATGTTCGTCTGCATGTTGGCAGAACACAGTAAGTCATCGTGTTTCGTTTGTTGTTTCGTTTGTTGTTTCGTTTGTTGTTTCGTTTGTTGTTTCGTTTGTTGTTTCGTTTTGTTTTCACTCTCCTTTTATTTGTGAATGCTTCGTGAGTACATCTCATTCACTAATAAAAAGGATGACATTACATCAACGCTCCGTCTACCGTCCCTTCTATACGCATCGTGACAGAATGATCCACCCGTCCGGGACGCAACGGAGCCTGACATTGGGAGATATCCTCCTCGGTATGGGGAAAATTACCGAGGAGGAATACTCCCATTATCGTGCTGTGGAGGAAGGCTGGGGTCCGGAGCAGCGGCGGCGAAGGAGTCGGTGGTCCAAAAAGACTAGGGACCAGCCTGGAGCCCAGAAACCCCAAAACTGATTTTTGGGGGGGGTGGTCGGGGATCGAGGGAGAAGAGCCCCGACCACTACACTCGTGGGGGTTCCCGGAGGAGCCTCTACAGCCGTGGGAGCAGGAGTACAGAGGAGAGTCGGAGGAAGACTCCGACTCTGTTCCCTCACTCGTGGGGGTTGGGGATTGGCGCTAGAAAGATAACGACATGGACAGTCCTACTCCAGTGCCAGTTCCCAGCCCGGTGCCTTCAGCGCCGGTCCAGAGTCGGAGGAGGAGGAAACCGACTGAGCGCACCCAAACATCGGTGCGCAACAACAGCCCAGAATGGCACGCGCCTGCTCCGCGCACTAGCCCTATGGTGCGTGTCCCCAGCCAGGTACAGCCCGTCCCAGCTCCTCGCACCAGACCAGTGGTGCGTTCTCCCAGCCCGGTACGGTCCGTTTCTGTTTCTCGCACCAGACCAGTGGTGCGTTCCCCCAGCCCGGTACAGCCCGTGCTTACTCCTCGCACCAGACCAGTGGTGCGATCCCCCAGCCCGGTAATGCCCGTGCCTGCTCCTCGCAACAGTACGGTGAAGGACAGCAACCCTGAGCCTCCAGTGAAGGTCAGCAGTCCGACCCTCCTAAGTTTCTCTCTAATGTTTTCTAATCATTTGCACTTGTTTTGGTACCTAATTATAGCCATGTGATGGTAAAGGTAGGGGTGTACTAACTTTTTCCCCATAAGGAAAAGGTGTTTCTGTTTATTTTAATTGCTTAACATTTTGAACGTTTTATTTTTTGTGTGATATGTTAAATTGGGTAACCTTTCTGTCAATAGTGTTGAAGTGAAGATTACATATCCATCTGTCCAAATATGTAAAAAAAAAAAAAGACTTTCCAGGGGGTGTACCTACTTTTTCACATGGCTGTATATTATCTCATAGAACTAAACATATAAGATCTCACAAGCCTGTGTTAACCTCAGACCTTATTTTCAGCGTTTATCCCAAACCCATTTTTTGTGTGGAATTTTCATTGTTGGACATAAAAGACCGTAAAAAAAAACACCAGTAAATCAGCTCCAATTGATTTTAATTTGAGAGACACGATGTGATCGTATACAAATGTAAGCAAAGTTTGAAATTATTATGTTTTGGTTAAACATCTGTTTGGGCTTCTTGCGGAGTTGCAGAATTGATGATTCCTGCTCCATAGTAAATTGTAGGCTACATATACAAATATTTGTCTGTTTGATGCTCATATAGTGTCATGAAGTCTGAGCATGTTTAGCGAGTAAGGCTCTTTATGTTGATCAGTTACTAGCCATGCAACAACGGAGGAAATGCATCTTTGGTTTGAGGTGGGTTGAAATATTATGTATGGTCAAAAAACAATCACAATTTAATTTCCCAATGAGTCCATGCTGCAAGACGCTGTAATGAGAAAGATGACTCACGAAAAGTAAATGTTCTCATAACAAATGTATATTTTATTGCAGCTTAAGTATTGTAATGTCCCGAGCTGGGACAAAGGAAGATGGCATGAGATAGAGCTAGGTTTGACAGAGTTCCTGTGCCCCCATTCACCGCACGACTCCAGGAACATCACACTTTATTCACCCTCCTTCAATTATTAACAACCAACCTAACCTCCTCTACAAACATACAGTACATTTATTGACATGTGAATGACAAATTAAGTCACACTTTATACATGGTTTAAGCACAATAGATGAAATCCTTGTTATACATAGAACATCATTTCCAGTGCATGAATAAGCCAGGAATAACAATGACAGCGTCCCAAATGGCTCCCTATTCCATATATTGTGCATTAGTTTGGACCAGAGCCCGATGGACTAGTGTCCTGTCCAGGTGGAGTTGAACATCAAGCTGCCTCACGCTACAGAAACAGGCTCCTGTCCAGGTGGAGTTGAACATCAAGCTGCCTCACGCTACAGAAACAGGCTCCTGTCCAGGTGGAGTTGAACATCAAGCTGCCTCACGCTACAGAAACAGGCTCCTGTCCAGGTGGAGTTGAACATCAAGCTGCCTCACGCTACAGAAACAGGCTCCTGTCCAGGTGGAGTTGTACATCAAGCTGCCTCACGCTACAGAAACAGGCTCCTGTCCAGGTGGAGTTGAACATCAAGCTGCCTCACGCTACAGAAACAGGCTCCTGTCCAGGTGGAGTTGAACATCAAGCTGCCTCACGCTACAGAAACAGGCTCCTGTCCAGGTGGAGTTGTACATCAAGCTGCCTCACGCTACAGAAACAGGCTCCTGTCCAGGTGGAGTTGTACATCAAGCTGCCTCACGCTACAGAAACAGGCTCCTGTCCAGGTGGAGTTGAACATCAAGCTGCCTCACGCTACAGAAACAGGCTCCTGTCCAGGTGGAGTTGTACATCAAGCTGCCTCACGCTACAGAAACAGGCTCCTGTCCAGGTGGAGTTGAACATCAAGCTGCCTCACGCTACAGAAACAGGCTCCTGTCCAGGTGGAGTTGAACATCAAGCTGCCTCACGCTACAGAAACAGGCTCCTGTCCAGGTGGAGTTGTACATCAAGCTGCCTCACGCTACAGAAACAGGCTCCTGTCCAGGTGGAGTTGAACATCAAGCTGCCTCACGCTACAGAAACAGGCTCCTGTCCAGGTGGAGTTGTACATCAAGCTGCCTCACGCTACAGAAACAGGCTCCTGTCCAGGTGGAGTTGAACATCAAGCTGCCTCACGCTACAGAAACAGGCTCCTGTCCAGGTGGAGTTGTACATCAAGCTGCCTCACGCTACAGAAACAGGCTCCTGTCCAGGTGGAGTTGTACATCAAGCTGCCTCACGCTACAGAAACAGGCTCCTGTCCAGGTGGAGTTGAACATCAAGCTGCCTCACGCTACAGAAACAGGCTCCTGTCCAGGTGGAGTTGTACATCAAGCTGCCTCACGCTACAGAAACAGGCTCCTGTCCAGGTGGAGTTGAACATCAAGCTGCCTCACGCTACAGAAACAGGCTCCTGTCCAGGTGGAGTTGAACACCAAGCTGCCTCACGCTACAGAAACAGGCTCCTGTCCAGGTGGAGTTGTACATCAAGCTGCCTCACGCTACAGAAACAGGCTCCTGTCCAGGTGGAGTTGAACATCAAGCTGCCTCACGCTACAGAAACAGGCTCCTGTCCAGGTGGAGTTGTACATCAAGCTGCCTCACGCTACAGAAACAGGCTCCTGTCCAGGTGGAGTTGTACATCAAGCTGCCTCACGCTACAGAAACAGGCTCCTGTCCAGGTGGAGTTGAACATCAAGCTGCCTCACGCTACAGAAACAGGCTCCTGTCCAGGTGGAGTTGTACATCAAGCTGCCTCACGCTACAGAAACAGGCTCCTGTCCAGGTGGAGTTGTACATCAAGCTGCCTCACGCTACAGAAACAGGCTCCTGTCCAGGTGGAGTTGAACATCAAGCTGCCTCACGCTACAGAAACAGGCTCCTGTCCAGGTGGAGTTGTACATCAAGCTGCCTCACGCTACAGAAACAGGCTCCTGTCCAGGTGGAGTTGAACATCAAGCTGCCTCACGCTACAGAAACAGGCTCCTGTCCAGGTGGAGTTGAACATCAAGCTGCCTCACGCTACAGAAACAGGCTCCTGTCCAGGTGGAGTTGAACATCAAGCTGCCTCACGCTACAGAAACAGGCTCCTGTCCAGGTGGAGTTGAACATCAAGCTGCCTCACGCTACAGAAACAGGCTCCTGTCCAGGTGGAGTTGTACATCAAGCTGCCTCACGCTACAGAAACAGGCTCCTGTCCAGGTGGAGTTGAACATCAAGCTGCCTCACGCTACAGAAACAGGCTCCTGTCCAGGTGGAGTTGAACATCAAGCTGCCTCACGCTACAGAAACAGGCTCCTGTCCAGGTGGAGTTGAACATCAAGCTGCCTCACGCTACAGAAACAGGCTCCTGTCCAGGTGGAGTTGTACATCAAGCTGCCTCACGCTACAGAAACAGGCTCCTGTCCAGGTGGAGTTGAACATCAAGCTGCCTCACGCTACAGAAACAGGCTCCTGTCCAGGTGGAGTTGAACATCAAGCTGCCTCACGCTACAGAAACAGGCTCCTGTCCAGGTGGAGTTGAACATCAAGCTGCCTCACGCTACAGAAACAGGCTCCTGCCTTATGCACCATTCTGGCTCAGACAAGGCGACTTACTCCATAAAGGTGTGCCATTTGGGACTCAGCCTTCAGAAAGGATTCACAACCTTTTCCTTTTCGTGTGTCTTACCGCCTGAATTTAAAATGGAATAAATGAATACTTTGTGTCCCTGATCTACCCACAATACACCATGATGTCAACGTGGAATTATGTTACCAGGTTTGAAAAGAAGGGCACCTATTGGTAGATGGGTAAAAAGAACAGACATTGAATATCCCTTTGAGCATGGTGAAGTTATTAATTACACTTTGGATGGTGTATCAGTACACCCAGTCACTCCAAAGATTCAGGAGTCCTTCCTAACTCAGTTGCCGGAGAGGAAGGAAACCGCTCAGGGATTTTCACCATGAGGCCAATGGTGACTTTATAACAGTTACAGTTTAATGGCTGTGATAGGAGAAAACAACTGAGGATGGATCAACAACATTGTAGTTACTCCATAATACTAACATAAGAAAACCTGTACAGAATAAACATCTTCCAAAACATGCAGTAAGGTAATAAAGCAATACTGCAAAAAATATGGCAAAGAAATTATGTTTGGGGCAAATCCAACACATCACTGAGTGGCTGCATCATATCCTGCCTGGTTGGCCCTGTCCGGGGGTATTGTCAGGGGGTATTGTCCGGGGGTATTGTCCTCCAGTATCTATGCTGCAATAGTCTATGTGCCGGGGGGCTAGGGTCAGTTTGTTAAATCTGATGTAAATATCCGGTGTCTTGTGTGAATTTAAGTATGCTCCCTCTAATTCTCTCTCTCTCCCACTCTACCTCCCCTCCAGGAGGACCTGAGCCTTAGGACCATGCCTCAGGACTACCTGCCCTGATGACTCCTAGCTGTCCCCAGTCCACCTGGTCGTGCTGCTGCACCGGCTTCAACTCTTCTGCCTGCGGTTATGGAACCCTGACCTGTTCATCGGACGTGCCACCTTGTCCCAGACCTGCTGTTTTCATCTCTCTCTCTCTCTACCGTACCTGTGCTCTATCGCACCGTACCTGCTCTCTCTACCGCATCTAAATGCCTGGCTATGAAAAGCCAAGTGACATTCACTCCTGATGTATTAACCTGTTACAACCTCTACAACCACTATGATTATTATTTGACCCTGCTGGTCATCTATGAACATTTGAACATCTTGGAGAAAGAACTGGCCTTAATGGCCATAAATTGTTATAATCTCCACCCGGCACAGCCAGAAGAGGACTGGCCACCCCTCAGAGCCTGGTTCCTCTCTAGGTTTCTTCCTAGGTTTTGCCTTTCTAGGGAGTTTTTCCAGCCACCGTGCTTCTACATCTGCATTACTTGCTGTTTGGGTTTTAGGCTGGATTTCTGTATAGCACTTTGTGACATCGGCTGATGTAAAAAGGGCTTTATAAATAAAATTGATTTGATCATGTTATGGTATGCTTGTCATTGGCAAGGACTAGGGAGTTGTTTTGGAATAAAAGAAACGGAATAGAGCTAAACAGGCAAAACCTGGTTCAGTCTGCATCACCATGACAACAACGATGAACCAGCCTATAGGGAGGAGGTCAGAGACCTGGCCGTGTGGTGCCATGACAACAACGATGAACCAGCCTATAGGGAGGAGGTCAGAGACCTGGCAGTGTGGTGCCATGACAACAACGATGAACCAGCCTATAGGGAGGAGGTCAGAAACCTGGCCGTGTGGTGCCATGACAACAACGATGAACCAGCCTATAGGGAGGAGGTCAGAGACCTGGCAGTGTGGTGCCATGACAACAACGATGAACCAGCCTATAGGGAGGAGGTCAGAAACCTGGCCGTGTGGTGCCATGACAACAACGATGAACCAGCCTATAGGGAGGAAGGCTCTGTAGATAGAAGGCTCTGTAGATAGAAGGCTCTGTAGATAGAAGGTCCTGTAGATAGAAGGTCCTGTAGATAGAAGGCTCTGTAGATAGAAGGCTCTGTAGATAGAAGGCTCTGTAGATAGAAGGCTCTGTAGATAGAAGGTCCTGTAGTTAGAAGGCCCTGTAAATAGAAGGCTCTGTAGATAGAAAGCTCTGTAGATAAAGGCTCTGTAGATAGAAGGTCCTGTAGATAGAAGACTCTGTAGATAGAAGGCCCTGTAGATAGAAGGTCCTGTAGATAGAAGGTCCTGTAGATAGAAGGCTCTGTAGATAGAAGGCTCTGTAGATAGAAGGCTCTGTAGATAGGTCCTGTAGATAGAAGGTCCTGTAGATAGAAGGCTCTGTAGATAGAAGGCTCTGTAGATAGGTCCTGTAGATAGAAGGTCCTGTAGATAGAAGGTCCTGTAGATATAAGGGGATGGTCCTCACATAGGCACGCCGGATAAGACACCATCCACTTTACAGATCATTCCAGACTCCCGTGGGAAGGTCACTGGTTTTCCTGAGGAATCAAACAAACACAATGACTTTTATTTATTATTATATAAAATATGTGTATTAACCAGGTGTCATAACCAGCCATTAAACAGCAGGTCTAAATATATTATGACAGGTTATGTAACCAGCCATTAAACAGCAGGTCTAAATATATTATGACAGGTTATGTAACCAGCCATTAAACAGCAGGTCTAAATATATTATGACAGGTTATGTAACTAGCCATTAAACAGCAGGTCTAAATATATTATGACAGGTTAGGATCGTTTCATAACGTGTTTTGACGGTAGGTTTCAAGTCAAGTGTTACTGATTTTTCCTAAACCTGAAACAATGATACAATCTGAATCTGTGTGTCTGTGTGTGTGTGTTTCATTATAACTTTACTATAATATCCATACAGTCTTTCATTATAACTTTACTATAATATCCATACAGTCTTTCATTATAACTTTACTATAATATCCATACAGTCTTTCATTATAACTTTATTATAATATCCATAGTGTTTCATTATAACTTTACTATAATATCCATACAGTCTTTCATTATAACTTTACTATAATATCCATACAGTCTTTCATTATAACTTTACTATAATATCCATACAGTGTTTCATTATAACTTTACTATAATATCCATACAGTGTTTCATTATAACTTTATTATAATATCCATAGTGTTTCATTAAAACTTTACTATAATATCCGTACAGTGTTTCATTAAAACTTTACTATAATATCCATACAGTGTTTCATTATAACTTTACTATAATATCCATACAGTGTTTCATTAAAACTTTACTATAATATCCATACAGTGTTTCATTATAACTTTACTATAATATCCATACAGTGTTTCATTAAAACTTTACTATAATATCCATACAGTGTTTCATTATAACTTTACTATAATATCCATACAGTGTTTCATTATAACTTTACTATAATATCCATACAGTGTTTCATTATAACTTTACTATAATATCCATACAGTGTTTCATTATAATTTATATTAACTATAATAATATGGGATAGAACAGTTACCTGGTATAAGAGGGATCTTGGTCCCGGAGTTCTTGAGGACCACCTGCAGAGCGCAGCGTTTGGCGTTCCCAGCATGCTTTGCTCCCTCTCTCAGTATGATGTGAACTTCCTGTCCCCTCACCAGCCAGTCCATCTTGTTGCCTAAGTAACTGACACCCCGGATACACAGCTGAGTGATGTCATCAGGGATGACAGGGGCGAAGGCCAGATAATCCCTCCGTACTCTAGGATGGACAATGGAAAAGACTAGGTGTTCATTTACTGCACATCCTTTCACTGAAGAGATCATTGTTGCCTGATGTCCCAATGGTTAAAGACGTGGGGCTAAAAATGTGGGGCTATAGGTATGGGGTTAAAGGGGTTATAGGTATGGGGTTAAAGGGGCTATAGGGGTTAAAGGGGTTAAAGGGGTTATAGGTATGGGGTTAAAGGGGCTATAGGTATGGGGTTAAAGGGGCTATAGGGGTTAAAGGGGTTAAAGGGGTTAAAGGCAAGGGGTTAAAGGGGTTAAAGGGGTTAAAGGGGTTAAAGGCAAGGGGTTAAAGGGGTTATAGGGGTTAAAGGGGTTATAGGGGTTAAAGGCAAGGGTTTAAAGGGGTTAAAGGGGTTAAAGGCAAGGGTTTAAAGGGGTTAAAGGGGTTAAAGGCAAGGGTTTAAAGGGGTTTAAAGGGGTTAAAGGGTTTAAAGGGGTTAAAGGGGTTAAAGGCAAGGGTTTAAAGGGGTTAAAGGGGTTAAAGGGGTTAAAGGCATGGGGTTAAAGGGTTTAAAGGGGTTAAAGGGGTTAAAGGCATGGGGTTAAAGGGTTTAAAGGGGTTAAAGGGGTTAAAGGCATGGGGTTAAAGGGGTTAAAGGCAAGGGTTTAAAGGGGTTTAAAGGGGTTAAAGGGGTTAAAGGCAAGGGTTTAAAGGGGTTTAAAGGGTTTAAAGGGGTTAAAGGGGTTAAAGGCAAGGGTTTAAAGGGGTTTAAAGGGGTTAAAGGGTTTAAAGGGGTTAAAGGGGTTAAAGGCATGGGGTTAAAGGGGTTAAAGGCAAGGGTTTAAAGGGGTTTAAAGGGGTTAAAGGGGTTAAAGGCAAGGGTTTAAAGGGGTTTAAAGGGGTTAAAGGGTTTAAAGGGGTTAAAGGGGTTAAAGGCATGGGGTTAAAGGGGTTTAAAGGGGTTAAAGGGTTTAAAGGGGTTAAAGGCATGGGGTTAAAGGGGTTAAAGGGGTTAAAGGGGTTAAAGGCATGGGGTTAAAGGGGCTAAAGGGGTTAAAGGCAAGGGTTTAAAGGGGTTTAAAGGGGTTAAAGGGTTTAAAGGGGTTAAAGGGGTTAAAGGCATGGGGTTAAAGGGGTTAAAGGGGTTAAAGGTGTGTGCCAGTACTTTTCTTTTTTTTTTTAACCTTTGGGCTGATGTGTAGTGTGAAAGTAAGTAGGTACATAAACTTTTATTGCAGAATACAAGTGTAATGCAGGTCTTATGATGCCAGTTTATGACAGTTTGGTTTCAAGCCAGGTTATGTGTATGCTGGTGGTAGGATATAACTGACCTGAATCCAGTGTATCCAAACAGAACAGCCTGCAGGAATCCTCCCATACCAGTTAGGAAGTTCACCGCCCCAGAACCATCAGACGATTCACTCCATACCTGAAAGAGACATTACATTTTTTTCACTACATAAAGAGAGACACCACAACACTACATAAAGAGAGACACCACAACACTACATAAAGAGAGACACCACAACACTACATAAAGAGAGACAAAACAACACTACATAAAGAGAGACACCACAACACTACATAAAGAGAGACACCACAACACTACATAAAGAGAGACACCACAACACTACATAAAGAGAGACACCACAACACTACATAAAGAGAGACACCACAACACTACATACAGAGAGACACCACAACACTGCATAAAGAGAGACACCACAACACTACATACAGAGAGACAACACAACACTACATAAAGAGAGACAACACAACACTACATAAAGAGAGACAACACAACACTACATAAAGAGAGACACCACAACACTGCATAAAGAGAGACACCACAACACTACATAAAGAGAGACAAAACAACACTACATAAAGAGAGACACCACAACACTACATACAGAGAGACACCACAACACTGCATAAAGAGAGACACCACAACACTGCATAAAGAGAGACACCACAACACTACATACAGAGAGACACCACAACACTACATACAGAGAGACACCACAACACTGCATAAAGAGAGACACCACAACACTGCATAAAGAGAGACACCACAACACTACATAAAGAGAGATACCACAACACTACATACAGAGAGACACCACAACACTACATAAAGAGAGACACCACAACACTGCATAAAGAGAGACACCACAACACTACATAAAGAGAGATACCACAACACTACATACAGAGAGACACCACAACACTACATAAAGAGAGACACCACAACACTGCATAAAGAGAGACACCACAACACTACATAAAGAGAGATACCACAACACTACATAAAGAGAGACACCACAACACTACATAAAGAGAGACACCACAACACTGCATAAAGAGAGACACCACAACACTACATAAAGAGAGATACCACAACACTACATACAGAGAGACACCACAACACTACATAAAGAGAGACACCACAACACTGCATAAAGAGAGACACCACAACACTACATAAAGAGAGATACCACAACACTACATACAGAGAGACACCACAACACTACATAAAGAGAGACACCATAACACTGCATAAAGAGAGACACCACAACACTACATAAAGAGAGATACCACAACACTACATACAGAGAGACACCACAACACTACATAAAGAGAGACACCACAACACTACATAAAGAGAGACACCACAACACTGCATAAAGAGAGACACCACAACACTGCATAAAGAGAGATACCACAACACTACATACAGAGAGACACCACAACACTACATAAAGAGAGACACCACAACACTGCATAAAGAGAGACACCACAACACTGCATAAAGAGAGACCCCACAACACTACATAAAGAGAGACACCACAACACTGCATAAAGAGAGACCCCACAACACTGCATAAAGAGAGACACCACAACACTGCATAAAGAGAGACCCCACAACACTACATAAAGAGAGACACCACAACACTGCATAAAGAGAGACACCACAACACTACATAAAGAGAGACACCACAACACTACATAAAGAGAGACACCACAACACTACATAAAGAGAGACACCACAACACTACATAAAGAGAGACACCACAACACTGCATAAAGAGAGACAAAACAACACTACATAAAGAGAGACACCACAACACTACATAAAGAGAGACACCACAACACTACATAAAGAGAGACACCACAACACTACATAAAGAGAGACACCACAACACTACATAAAGAGAGACAAAACAACACTACATAAAGAGAGACACCACAACACTACATAAAGAGAGACACCACAACACTACATAAAGAGAGACACCACAACACTACATAAAGAGAGACACCACAACACTACATAAAGAGAGACAAAACAACACTGCATAAAGAGAGACACCACAACACTAAATAAAGAGAGACACCGCAACACTACATAAAGAGAGACACCACTACATAAAGAGAGACAACACACCACTACATAAAGAGAGACAACACTACCTAAAGAGACACCACAACACTACATAAAGAGAGACACCACAACACTACATAAAGAGAGACACCACAACACTACATAAAGAGAGACACCACAACACTACATAAAGAGAGACACCACAACACTAAATAGAGAGAGACACCACAACACTGCATAAAGAGAGACACCACAACACTACATAAAGAGAGACACCACAACACTGCATAAAGAGAGACACCACAACACTGCATAAAGAGAGACACCACAACACTACATAAAGAGAGACACCACAACACTGCATAAAGAGAGACAACACTACATAAAGAGAGACAACACTACATAAAGAGAGACACCACAACACTGCATAAAGAGAGACCCCACAACACTGCATAAAGAGAGACACCACAACACTACATAGAGACACCACAACACTACATAAAGAGAGACACCACAACACTACATAAAGAGAGACACCACAACACTACATAAAGAGAGACAAAACAACACTACATAAAGAGAGACACCACAACACTACATAAAGAGAGACACCACAACACTACATAAAGAGAGACACCACAACACTACATAAAGAGAGACACCACAACACTACATAAAGAGAGACAAAACAACACTACATAAAGAGAGACACCACAACACTACATAAAGAGAGACACCACAACACTACATAAAGAGAGACACCACAACACTACATAAAGAGAGACACCACAACACTACATAAAGAGAGACACCACAACACTACATAAAGAGAGACACCACAACACTACATAAAGAGAGACACCACAACACTACATAAAGAGACAAAACAACACTACATAAAGAGAGACACCACAACACTAAATAAAGAGAGACACCGCAACACTACATAAAGAGAGACAAAACAACACTACATAAAGAGAGACACCACAACACTACATAAAGAGAGACAACACAACACTACATAAAGAGAGACACCACTACATAAAGAGAGACAACACACCACTACATAAAGAGAGACAACACTACCTAAAGAGACACCACAACACTACATAAAGAGAGACACCACAACACTACATAAAGAGAGACACCACAACACTACATAAAGAGAGACACCACAACACTAAATAGAGAGAGACACCACAACACTGCATAAAGAGAGACACCACAACACTACATAAAGAGAGACACCACAACACTGCATAAAGAGAGACACCACAACACTGCATAAAGAGAGACACCACAACACTACATAAAGAGAGACACCACAACACTGCATAAAGAGAGACAACACTACATAAAGAGAGACAACACTACATAAAGAGAGACACCACAACACTGCATAAAGAGAGACCCCACAACACTGCATAAAGAGAGACCCCACAACACTACCTAAAGAGACACCACAACACTACATAAAGAGAGACACCACAACACTACATAAAGAGAGACACCACAACACTACATAAAGAGAGACACCACAACACTACATAAAGAGAGACACCACAACACTACATAAAGAGAGACAACACTACATAAAGAGAGACACCACAACACTACATAAAGAGAGACACCACAACACTACATAAAGAGAGACACCACTACACTACATAAAGAGAGACACCACAACACTACATAAAGAGAGACACCACAACACTACATAAAGAGAGACACCACAACACTACATAAAGAGAGACACCACTACACTACATAAAGAGAGACACCACAACACTACATAAAGAGAGACACCACAACACTACATAAAGAGAGACCTAAGACAACAACATAGCATGGCAGCAACACAGCAGAGGTGTAAATATAGACAGTGCAGGTAGTGCAGTCGCTCTGGGGTCCGGCGGCCCGTGGAGAGCGGGCCCTCCAGCTGGGAGTTAGGAGGATACACCTTCGCTTGAATTGTCTACTTTGGAAATATGCTGAGTTAAACATGACATTAGAAATGTACCACTTGCTATTTATACCCTCGAAAACTCAAACACTTCTCAGTCATGGTTTTCCTTTTCTTGGGTAAAATAGCTATCTATAACAAAACGATATGCTTATTCTACATAAACTATGAATACTATTCAACTAAATTAATAACTTCTTATTTTATTTTGTACTTTTTTCATATACATTAATGCATTGAATGCTGGGTAATATGTATGTTGTCCAATGCCAAGTCTGTATTTGATCATGACGAGATATAGCTAGTTTAGGCGCCAAATCTGAAGGTCAAGACTGACAAGATGAGCACATCTGCAAGCTGAGCGAGCAGCAATCATGTCTTACAAACGTAACAGCAGCAGCAAGAAAATAATTGAGTGAAAAGTACAGGAGGAGAAGGTAGGAAAGGTTCCTAAATTGGATTAATTTGGTTTATTTTATACTAGTCTCCAGCCCACGCTGAATGGCTGACTATCCTGTCCATTGAAGCATCAGAGCCCGGGAGTTTAACATTAAAGACATTGTCGAGGATTTTGCTCAACGCAACGCTCGTCGAATGCCATTCAAATAGGTGAGTACTTGTACTTTTTCAAGAGGATCTGATGGGCTGCCGTAGGCCCTATTTAATAGGTTGTTATTTCAGAGTCAGGTCACCGCCGAGCGCCTGTTTCATAGTATGTGTTTTTACGATCTGCGTAATTCCACTGTGCTGCAGCACATTGACCGTCTGTTTATGTTAACGTGTCAAAGCGGAATCCATGGTCCTGATAGCTTTCCCTTTGACCTCTACTTTACCAATATAATAGTCTAACTCATTCAACTGTAAAATTCAACACATTGTTGGTAAAATATATATACGCCTAATGGTGTGTGTGTGTGTGTGTGTTTCATAACTAACTAGCGTATATTAGGGCCCGTCATAATGAGGTGCACTGGGGCCCACGGTAACTAGCTTACGCTTCTGCAACACAGCATGGTAGCAACACAGCATGGTAACAACACAGCATGGTAGCAACACAGCATGGTAACAACACAGCATGGTAGCAACACAGCATGGTAACAACACAACATGGTAGCAACACAGCATGGTAGCAACACAACATGGTAGCAACACAACATGGTAGCAACACAGCATGGTAGCAACACAGCATGGTAGCAACACAGCATGGTAGCAACACAGCATGGTAGCAACACAACATGGTAGCAACACAACATGGTAGCAACACAGCATGGTAGCAACACAGCATGGTAGCAACACAGCATGGTAGCAACACAACATGGTAGCAACACAGCATGGTAGCAACACAACATGGTAGCAACACAACATGGTAGCAACACAGCATGGTAGCAACACAACATGGTAGCAACACAGCATGGTAGCAACACAGCATGGTAGCAACACAACATGGTAGCAACACAGCATGGTAGCAACACAACATGGTAGCAACACAGCATGGTAGCAACACAACATGGTAGCAACACAGCATGGTAGCAACACAACATGGTAGCAACACAGCATGGTAGCAACACAGCATGGTAGCAACACAACATGGTAGCAACAACATGGTAGCAACACAACATGGTAGCAACACAGCATGGTAGCAACACAGCATGGTAGCAACACAGCATGGTAGCAACACAACATGGTAGCAACACAGCATGGTAGCAACACAGCATGGTAGCAACACAACATGGTAGCAACAACATGGTAGCAACACAACATGGTAGCAACACAACATGGTAACAACATGGTAGCAACACAACATGGTAGCAACACAACATGGCAGCAACACAACATGGTAGCAACACAAAACATGGTACAAACATTATTGGGCACAGACAACAGCACAAAGGGCAAGAAGGTAGAGATGACAATACATCACATAAAAACAGCCACAACTGTCAGTAAGAGTGTCCATGATTGAGTCTTTGAATGAAGAGATTGAGATAAAACTGTCCAGTTTGAGTGTTTGTTGCAGCTCGTTCCAGTCGCTAGCTGCAGAGAACTGAAAAGACGAGCGACCCAGGGATGTGTGTGTTTTGAGGACCTTTAACAGAATGTGACTGGCAGAACGGGTGTTGTATGTGGAGGATGAGGGCTGCAGTAGATATCTCAGATAGGGGGGAGTGAGGCCTAAGAGGGTTTTATAAATAAGCATCAAGCAGTGGGTCTTGTGACGGGTCTACAGAGATGACCAGTTTACAGAGGAGTATAGAGTGTAGTGATGTGTCCTATAAGGAGCATTGGTGGTGAATCTGATGGCTGAAAGGTAAAGAACATCTAGCCGCTGGAGAACACCCTTACCTGCCGATCTATATACTACGTTTAACACAAAATCCGGGGAGATGTGACATATACTGTGTATGTATACGTATGTGTGTGAGAGAGAGAGCGAGAGCGAGAGCGAGAGAGAGAGAGAGAGAGAGAGAGAGCGTTTTCCCTATTCTGACCTGGAATGGTCCCTGGATATTTTTGAAACACTTCTGGAGTTGATCCTCAGCCTTCTGGACCTCCCCCAGCTCCAGCCAGCCCACTGCAAACATTCCCTGGCAGAATACAGAGACAAACACACTTGGGACAAATGTGCTTCTACATCCTCAATTAGGTAAAACTATAGTTTTTGTATTTTTTGTTGTTGTAATTTTTAACCCCTTTTTCTCTCCCCAATGTGGTGATTACGAGCTTGTCTAATTGCTGCAACTCCCCAACGGGCTCAGGACAGGCAAAGGTCGAGTCATGCGCCCTCCGGAAGCCAGTTGCACCAATGTGATCTAAACCCAGGCTGTAGTGACTCCGCAACACTGCGATGCAGTGCCTTAGCCCGCTGCTCCACTCGAGAGGCCTGTAACACTCTTCTACATCCAACTGAGTAACACTCTTCTACATCCCCAACTGAGTAACACTCTTCTACATCCCCAACTGAGTAACACTCTTCTACATCCAACTGAGTAACACTCTTCTACATCCAACTGAGTAACACTCTTCTACATCCCCAACTGAGTAACACTCTTCTACATCCCCAACTGAGTAACACTCTTCTACATCCAACTGAGTAACACTCTTCTACATCCCCAACTGAGTAACACTCTTCTACATCCCCAACTGAGTAACACTCTTCTACATCCAACTGAGTAACACTCTTCTACATCCCCAACTGAGTAACACTCTTCTACATCCCCAACTGAGTAACACTCTTCTACATCCAACTGAGTAACACTCTTCTACATCCCCAACTGAGTAACACTCTTCTACATCGCCGACTGAGTAACACTCTTCTACACCCAACTGAGTAACACTCTTCTACATCCCCAACTGAGTAACACTCTTCTACATCCCCAACTGAGTAACACTCTTCTACATCCCCAACTGAGTAACACTCTTCTACATCCAACTGAGTAACACTCTTCTACATCCCCAACTGAGTAACACTCTTCTACATCCCCAACTGAGTAACACTCTTCTACATCGCCGACTGAGTAACACTCTTCTACACCCAACTGAGTAACCCTCTTCTACATCCAACTGAGTAACACTCTTCTACATCCAACTGAGTAACACTCTTCTACATCCAACTGAGTAACACTCTTCTACATCCCCAACTGAGTAACACTCTTCTACATCCAACTGAGTAACACTCTTCTACATCCCCAACTGAGTAACACTCTTCTACATCGCCGACTGAGTAACACTCTTCTACATCCAACTGAGTAACACTCTTCTACATCCAACTGAGTAACACTCTTCTACATCCAACTGAGTAACACTCTTCTACATCGCCGACTGAGTAACACTCTTCTACATCCAACTGAGTAACACTCTTCTACATCCAACTGAGTAACACTCTTCTACATCCAACTGAGTAACACTCTTCTACATCGCCGACTGAGTAACACTCTTCTACATCGCCGACTGAGTAACACTCTTCTACATCCAACTGAGTAACACTCTTCTACATCCAACTGAGTAACACTCTTCTACATCGCCGACTGAGTAACACTCTTCTACATCGCCGACTGAGTAACACTCTTCTACATCGCCGACTGAGTAACACTCTTCTACATCCAACTGAGTAACACTCTTCTACATCCAACTGTGTAACACTCTTCTACATCCAACTGAGTAACACTCTTCTACATCCAACTGAGTAACACTCTTCTACATCCAACTGAGTAACACTCTTCTACATCCAACTGAGTAACACTCTTCTACATCCCCAACTGAGTAACACTCTTCTACATCCAACTGAGTAACACTCTTCTACATCCCCAACTGAGTAACACTCTTCTACATCGCCGACTGAGTAACACTCTTCTACACCCAACTGAGTAACCCTCTTCTACATCCAACTGAGTAACACTCTTCTACATCCAACTGAGTAACACCCTTCTACATCGCCGACTGAGTAACACCCTTCTACATCCAACTGAGTAACACTTCTACATCCAACTGAGTAACACTCTTCTACATCCAACTGAGTAACACTCTTCTACATCCAACTGAGTAACACTCTTCTACATCCAACTGAGTAACACTCTTCTACATCGCCGACTGAGTAACACTCTTCTACATCCAACTGAGTAACACTCTTCTACATCCAACTGAGTAACACTCTTCTACATCCAACTGAGTAACACTCTTCTACATCGCCGACTGAGTAACACTCTTCTACATCGCCGACTGAGTAACACTCTTCTACATCCAACTGAGTAACACTCTTCTACATCCAACTGAGTAACACTCTTCTACATCGCCGACTGAGTAACACTCTTCTACATCGCCGACTGAGTAACACTCTTCTACATCGCCGACTGAGTAACACTCTTCTACATCCAACTGAGTAACACTCTTCTACATCCAACTGTGTAACACTCTTCTACATCCAACTGAGTAACACTCTTCTACATCCAACTGAGTAACACTCTTCTACATCCAACTGAGTAACACTCTTCTACATCCAACTGAGTAACACTCTTCTACATCGCCGACTGAGTAACACTCTTCTACATCCAACTGAGTAACACTCTTCTACATCCAACTGAGTAACACTCTTCTACATCCAACTGAGTAACACTCTTCTACATCGCCGACTGAGTAACACTCTTCTACATCGCCGACTGAGTAACACTCTTCTACATCCAACTGAGTAACACTCTTCTACATCCAACTGAGTAACACTCTTCTACATCGCCGACTGAGTAACACTCTTCTACATCGCCGACTGAGTAACACTCTTCTACATCGCCGACTGAGTAACACTCTTCTACATCCAACTGAGTAACACTCTTCTACATCCAACTGTGTAACACTCTTCTACATCCAACTGAGTAACACTCTTCTACATCCAACTGAGTAACACTCTTCTACATCCAACTGAGTAACACTCTTCTACATCCAACTGAGTAACACTCTTCTACATCCAACTGAGTAACACTCTTCTACATCCAACTGAGTAACACTCTTCTACATCCAACTGAGTAACACTCTTCTACATCCAACAGAGTAACACCCTTCTACATCCGACTGAGTAACACTCTTCTACATCCAACTGAGTAACACTCTTCTACATCCAACTGAGTAACACTCTTCTACATCCAACTGAGTAACACTCTTCTACATCCAACTGAGTAACACTCTTCTACATCCAACTGAGTAACACTCTTCTACATCCAACTGAGTAACACTCTTCTACATCCAACTGAGTAACACTCTTCTACATCGCCGACTGCTCTAGTACCAGTAAGGATTTCAGAACACATTCATAATACACACATACTGCATTCATAAGTAGCAGTAAATAAATGCTTATTTACCGCTTACGAATGGGTTATGAATGCGTGATGTGTTATAAAGTCCTTTTGCAGGTAGGTACCCTTCAACAGTACAGTTGATACATTGACCCTTTCTTGGCAGTGTATGTTAGTATCAGTATCTAATGTACCCATGTCATAGCTGGTCCAGCAGGGTCTGTAACAGCCTCGTAGAACTCCAGGTCATTTCTTCTGACTTCAGGGGTCATAGGTAGACCCAGGGGATAGCCTAGCATTACTGTGTCAGCCTGCTTCACAAATTGTCCTGAGGGAAGGTCAAATAAAGCAGAGACTCAATGATACTGTATGTATTGCATGTCCTTATTACTGAAATGACTGGATGGACAATTTTTTTTAAACACATATAGAAAAAGAGCTATGCATATGGTAAAGCAAGCAACTAAGTCAACTGGGCAGTTGGGCAAGACTCGCCTTTTTTGTAGCCGTCATATTCAGGATGGTATTTCTGCTTCTGGTCGAAGGGAATTTTGATCTTCTCTGCTACCTGCTTCCACTCCTCAGGGGCAGGGTACTTCATGAGGGCAGCCAACTCCACAGCAAACTCAAGACTGGGTAAGAGACGGGAATGAAAGTAGTTGACGTTACTAGACTTAAAAGGAGCGCTTCCGCTTCTTACCCGCAAGCCTGGATTTAGAACAATGACGTCTGCCAAATGAATAAGGTCTATTGAAAATAACGTGAGATTGTGAAATACCTGAGCGGGAATCCTACGAAGCAGGCTTGAGGAGATAGCCAGGTAACTGGGGTGGCAAGTAGTCTAGCGGTTAAGAGCGTTGGGCCAGTAACTGAAAGGTCGCTGGTTCGAATCCCTGAGCCCACTAGGTGAAACATCTGTTGATGTGCCCTTGAGCAAGGCACTTAACCCTAATCTCTCCTGTAAGTGGCTCTGGATAAGACGTCTGCTAAATGTAAATGTAACTTTGGTCAAGTCGGGATAACGGGTCTATGGCAGCGAATCCTTCAGAACTAACCTGCTCCAGGGCAGGCTAACTCGGGGCTAACTCCATTTGTCCTGAATGAAGTGTCTGAGCCACAAGTTGAGGACCAATGAAATCAGTTGAGGGCCGATGAAATCAGATTCCCTCCCTCTCGCAAAGATTCAGTCATCATCCCCTTAATTTGAGGAAGACGACTGATTACATATTTTATTAATAAAATGTATTTTTGTGTGTAAAAAAAGAGTAATATGAATGTATTAAAACATTTGTGAAAGGCAAATGACAGCTGCAACCAACCACAGACATATAATCCATAGATGGCAGTTCCCATTCAAGTCCAGACTGGCAGCCGTTGTTAGTGTTTAGCAGTCAAATTGCCAAGTTTCGAGGTTCCAAAACCCTTCTATGGGTTATATCTCTATGGCCATAACGCAACAAGCAGAAGAAGGTGCGACAGGAGTGGGGAAAAGGTGCTGGTGCATTGATAAGCACACCAAGACAGCATTAACTATAAGTAATCAAATAAAGACAGCCCTTATAAAAGGCCTGCTGAATTCGCTAGATAACTTTTCTTTCATTTCGGGACAAATGAAAATGTGTCACTGACGCGCCCATGGATTGATGTTTCAGCATTGTCTCAATGAAGAGTTTGGCGTTCAACTAGCCACGTGCGACATGCACACGTAGTTACAATCCTGCTACAGTTAGCAGCAGGCAGACGAGCAATATCCAGCAACATTGTACGGATGAAGCCTGAGCTGTAATGTGAAGCTAACTGAAGCTGGCTATAGCTTTAGAAAAGCCTGACTAGATCTAATTTAGCTTGCTTCATAGGATATCCCTCTGGGTTGCTACATACCTGAATTTGGCCACAGTGTTTGTGTACACTGAGTTGTTGACGTTGTAGTAATATTCATCGGGGGGCATGACACCTGACAGAAAACAGACAGAGACACTTTGGTAAATGTCTTGTTTACTCGTGTTTACTCAAGCAACAGGTTTGCTACGACCACTAGCCAAATAGCTTACCTAGTCTGCTTACCTAGTCTGCTTACCTAGTCTGCTTACCTAGTCTGCTTACCTAACCACAGGTGAGACAACCACAGGTGAGACAACAATCATTAAGTTAAGTTTGCTGACGACACAACGAGGTGACCTGCTCGGCATCAGACCGCAGCTTTCTTCTGTCAAAGACTCCAGCCACCCCGGTCATAGACTGTTCTCTCTGCTACCGCACGGCAAGCGGTACCGAAGTGCCAAGTCTAGGACCAAAAGGCTCCTTAACAGCTTCTACCCTCAAGCTATAAGACTGCTGAACAATTAATCAAATGGTGAAACAGGATTATTTACATTGACACCCCCTCTTTTACGCTGCTGCTACTCTCTGTTTATTATCTATGCATAGTCACTTTAACTCTACCTACATGTACATATTAACTCAACTAACCTGTACCCCCAAACATTGACCTGGTACCGGTACCCTCTGTATATAGCCTCCTCACATTGACCTGGTACCGGTACCCCCTGTATATAGCCTCCTCACATTGACCTGGTACCGGTACCCCCTGTATATAGCCTCCTCACATTGACTCTGTACCGGTATCCCCTGTATATAGCCTCCTCACATTGACCTGGTACCGGTACCCCCTGTATATAGCCTCCTCACATTGACTCTGTACTGGTACTTCCTGTATATAGCCTCCTCACATTGACTCTGTACTGGTACCCCTGTATATAGCCTCCTCACATTGACTCTGTACTGGTACCCCTGTATATAGCCTCCTCACATTGACTCTGTACTGGTACTTCCTGTATATAACCTCCTCACATTGACTCTGTACTGGTACTTCCTGTATATAGCCTCCTCACATTGACTCTGTACTGGTACTTCCTGTATATAACCTCCTCACATTGACTCTGTACTGGTACCCCTGTATATAGCCTCCTCACATTGACTCTGTACTGGTACCCCTGTATATAGCCTCCTCACATTGACTCTGTACTGGTACTTCCTGTATATAGCCTCCTCACATTGACTCTGTACTGGTACTTCCTGTATATAACCTCCTCACATTGACTCTGTACTGGTACCCCTGTATATAGCCTCCTCACATTGACTCTGTACTGGTACCCCTGTATATAGCCTCCTCACATTGACTCTGTACTGGTACTTCCTGTATATAACCTCCTCACATTGACTCTGTACTGGTACTTCCTGTATATAGCCTCCTCACATTGACTCTGTACTGGTACCCCTGTATATAGCCTCCTCACATTGACTCTGTACTGGTACTTCCTGTATATAGCCTCCTCACATTGACTCTGTACTGGTACCCCTGTATATATCCTCCTAACATTGACTCTGTACTGGTACTTCCTGTATATAGCCTCCTCACATTGACTCTGTACTGGTACCCCTGTATATAGTCTCCTCACATTGACTCTGTACTGGTACTTCCTGTATATAGCCTCCTCACATTGACTCTGTACGGGTACTTCCTGTATATAACCTCCTCACATTGACTCTGTACTGGTACTTCCTGTATATAGCCTCCTCACATTGACTCTGTACTGGTACTTCCTGTATATAGTCTCCTCACATTGACTCTGTACTGGTACTTCCTGTATATAGTCTCCTCACATTGACTCTGTACTGGTACTTCCTGTATATAGCCTCCTCACATTGACTCTGTACTGGTACCCCTGTATATAGCCTCCTCACATTGACTCTGTACTGGTACTTCCTGTATATAGCCTCCTCACATTGACTCTGTACTGGTACTTCCTGTATATAGCCTCCTCACATTGACTCTGTACTGGTACTTCCTGTATATAGCCTATTCACATTGACTCTGTACTGGTACTTCCTGTATATAGCCTCCTCACATAGATAGATAGATAGATAGATAGATAGATAGATAGATAGATAGATAGATAGATAGATAGATAGATAGATAGATAGATAGATAGATAGATAGATAGATAGATAGATAGATAGATAGATAGATAGATAGATAGATAGATAGATAGATAGATAGATAGATAGATAGATAGATAGATAGATAGATAGATAGATAGATAGATAGATAGATAGATAGATAGATAGATAGATAGATAGATAGATAGATAGATAGATAGATAGATAGATAGGTACTTTATTGATCCCCCGGGGGGGAATTTCATTGTCAAGCAGCTACAACAAAAACACAGGGCAGGTGCAAAATGCCACAACGAAAGTACACAAAAGACAGATACACGGTACATGATACATAGAGCGGCAGTATGAAAAAGTATAGAAATAGGCAAAAAGGGGATGGATGTGGAAATGTTTGGGTCATACATGTTCCTGGGAGTCCATATGGACAACAGGCTGGAATGGGCTGGTAACACCGGGGGTCTGTACAAAAAGGGCCAGAGCCGACTCTACTTTCTGAGGAGGCTCAGGTCCTTCAACGTGTGCAGTAAACTACTGCATACCTTCTACCAGTCTGTGGTGGCCAGTGCCATCTTTTTTGCAGTGGTGTGCTGGGGAGCAAACACCAGCCCATTCCCGAGAAGCATCACCGGCTTTGATGTTTGCTCCCCAGCACACCACTGCAAAAAAGATGGCACTGGCCACCACAGACTGGTAGAAGGTATGCAGTAGTTTACTGCACACGTTGAAGGACCTGAGCCTCCTCAGAAAGTAGAGTCGGCTCTGGCCCTTTTGGTACAGGGCCCCGGTGTTACCAGCCCATTCCAGTCTGTTGTCCATATGGACACCCAGGAACTTGTATGACTCAACCATTTCCACATCCATCCCCTTTATAGGGACTGCAGTCAGTTGTGCCTTGGTTCTCCTGAAGTCCACCACCATCTCCTTAGTTTTGCTGATGTTGAGCTGAAGGTGGTTCTGCTCACACCACAACACAAAGTCACTGATTGTGCTCCTGTACTCCTCCTCCTGCCCACCCCTGATGCACCCTACAATAGCAGAGTCATCCGAGAACTTCTGTAGGTGGCATGTTTCAGAGTTATATCTGAAGTCTGAGGTGTAGAGGGTGAACAGGAAGGGGGACAGGACCGTACCCTGGGGGGCCCCTGTGTTGCTAACTGCCCGTTCTGACACACAGCTCTGTAGTCGCACAAATTGTGGCCTACCGGTCAGGTAGTC
Organism: Thymallus thymallus; assembly: GCA_023634145.1. Classification (NCBI taxonomy): domain Eukaryota; kingdom Metazoa; phylum Chordata; class Actinopteri; order Salmoniformes; family Salmonidae; genus Thymallus; species Thymallus thymallus. The sequence goes on from CM042413.1 coordinate 43,465,486, forward strand.
CGTGACCCAGGAGACTAAGGGTGCTTCCACTTTCATCCTCCTCATCTTCTCACCCAGTAGCAGGGGCTGAATGGTATTGAAGGCACTGGAGAAGTCAAAAAACATGACCCTCACAGTGCAACCTGCGTCGTCCAGGTGAGAGTAGGCCCTCTGCAGAAGGTAGATGATTGCATCATCCACCCCGATGTTGCGCTGGTATGCAAACTGCAGGGGGTCCATTGATGAACACACCAGGGGTCTGAGGTGAGCGAGGACTAACCTTTCCAGGGTCTTCATGATGTGGGATGTTAGCGCTACAGGTCTGAAGTCATTCAGGACAGTGGGGTGTGCCTTCTTGGGCACTGGGACGAGGCAGGATGTTTTCCACAGCACAGGGACCCTTTCTAGGCTCAGGCTAAGGTTGAAAAGACGCTGGAGTATTCCACACAGTTGGTCAGCACAGACCCTCAGCACCCTTGGGCTGATGCCATCAGGGCCAGCCGCTTTCCACTGGTGTAGTCTCTCCAGCTCTCTCTTCACTTGGTTGGTGGTGAAAGCCAGCCCAGGTGGGGAGGTGGGGGGAAGGGGGGTGTTGAGGATCAGTCCAGGGGGGGCAGGGGCGGAGGTGGGGTCACTGATTGTCTCGGCAGAGGTGCTGTGAGCAAAGTGGGGGTGGGATAGCCGTGAGGGTGTGTGGTCTGGGGAGCTGGAGGGGAGGTGGACAGGGCCAGTATCGAACCTGTTAAAAAATTGGTTCAGCTCATTGGCTCTGTCCTGGGTCCCCTCCGTCTGCCCACTGTTTGACTTTTTGAAGCCAGTGATATTTCTCATACCCTTCCACACCTCTCTCACCTGGCTCTGCCTCAGCTTGTCCTCCATCTTCTCCTTTTACACTCTCTTCCCCTCAGCAATCCGCAACTTCAGCTCCCTCTGGACGCATTTCAATTTGTCCTTGTCCTTCTCCTTGAAGGCCCTCTTCTTCTCATTCAGCAGGGCCTTCAGGTCGCTGGTGACCCAGGGTTTATTGTTTGGGAAACAGCGTACCTTCCTGGTGGGTACAGTGTTGTCTACACAAAAATTAATATAGTCTGTTATGCAGTCAGTAAGTCCATCAATGTCCTCCCCATGAGCCTCACAGAGCACATCCCAGTCTGTTGTTTCAAAACAGTCCTGTAGGGCCTCATTCGCCTCCGGGGACCATCTCCTAATGGTCCTGGTGGTTGCAGGCTGCTGTTGGACCATAGGCCTGTAGAGTGGGGTGAGGTGGACAAGGTTGTGATCCGATCTACCGAGGGGAGGGAGTGCAGTGGAGTTGTATGCATCCTTCACATTAGCAGATAACAAGTCCAGAGTTTTATTATTCCTGGTTGGGCACTTCACACACTGTTTGAACGTGGGCAGCGTTGAAGAGAGAGATGCATGGTTAAAATCCCCCGAAATGGCAAAGAAAGCACTGGGATGCGCTGTCTGTAACCTCGCGATAACAGAGTGGATGACGTCACACGCTGCGTTTGCGTCAGCAGAGGGCGGGATGTAAACAATAACAGCAATGGCCGCCGTGAATTCCCTCGGCAAATAGTAGGGTCTCAGGCTAACGGCTAGCAGTTCAATATCCGGGCTACAAAACTTTTCCTTAATAGTAATATGGTTCGGATGACACCATCTGTTGTTAACTAATAAAGCCAGCCCACCACCCTTACTCTTACCGGAAGAAACGCGATCCCTGTCCGCTCTGATGGTCTGGAAACCGTCGATAGTGACGTTCTGTATGGGGATGTTATCGTTCAGCCAAGTCTCAGTAAAACACATTAGGCTAGCTTCCCGATAAATCCTTTGTCCACGAACAAGTCCCGCCAACTCATCCATCTTGTTATGTAGTGACCTCACATTGCCCATAATAATAGATGGTATAACCGGCTTGTACTTGAACCTCCTCCGCTTTGCCTTACATTTCAATCCCGCCCTGCGTCCACGGCGTCGTCTTTTCAATTCGTCCGGAATATCAAACTTTTCCCTGGGGAGCAGCAGCGCTGCGTGGGCTAAATCCAGGAGCTGGGCTCTGCTGTAAACAATAACAGTTGACGACTCCTGTCGACGTTCAGCTGCGATAAAATCCATAAAATCCATAATCCTGAACTGTTATAGTTCGACTGTAGCAAAATAAAAAATAAAACTAAAGAAAATAGACGAAAGAAAACGAACTAAAACAACAATTAATGCACGAACAACGGGAGCTGCTTAACAGGCGACCACTCAGGGCGGCGCCAACCATGCCTCCCCACATTGACTCTGTACTGGTACCCCTGTATATAACCTCCTCACATTGACTCTGTACTGGTACCCCTGTATATAGCCTCCCCACATTGACTCTGTACTGGTACCCCTGTATATAGCCTCCTCACATTGACTCTGTACTGGTACTTCCTGTATATAGCCTCCTCACATTGACTCTGTACTGGTACTTCCTGTATATAGCCTCCTCACATTGACCTGGTACCGGTACCACCTGTATATAGCCTCCTCACATTGACTCTGTACTGGTACCCCTGTATATAGCCTCCTCACATTGACCTGGTACCGGTACCCCCTGTATATAGCCTCCTCACATTGACTCTGTACTGGTACTTCCTGTATATAGCCTCCTAACATTGACTCTGTACTGGTACCCCTGTATATAGCCTCCTCACGTTGACTCTGTACTGGTACCCCTGTATATAGCCTCCTCACATTGACCTGGTACCGGTACCCCCTGTATATAGCCTCCTCACATTGACTCTGTACTGGTACCCCTGTATATAGCCTCCTCACATTGACCTGGTACCGGTACCCCCTGTATATAGCCTCCTCACATTGACTCTGTACTGGTACTTCCTGTATATAGCCTCCTAACATTGACTCTGTACTGGTACCCCTGTATATAGCCTCCTCACGTTGACTCTGTACTGGTACCCCTGTATATAGCCTCCTCACATTGACCTGGTACCGGTACCCCCTGTATATAGCCTCCTCACATTGACTCTGTACTGGTACTTCCTGTATATAGCCTCCTCACATTGACTCTGTACTGGTACCCCTGTATATAGCCTCCTCACATTGACTCTGTACTGGTACCCCTGTATATAAGTTCCTCACATTGACTCTGTACTGGTACCCCTGTATATAAGTTCCTCACATTGACTCTGTACTGGTACCCCTGTATATAGCCTCCTCACATTGACTCTGTACTGGTACCCCTGTATATAAGTTCCTCACATTGACTCTGTACTGGTACCCCTGTATATAGCCTCCTCACATTGACTCTGTACTGGTACTTCCTGTATATAGCCTCCTCACATTGACTCTGTACTGGTACTTCCTGTATATAGCCTCCTCACATTGACTCTGTACTGGTACCCCTGTATATAAGTTCCTCACATTGACTCTGTACTGGTACTTCCTGTATATAGCCTCCTCACATTGACTCTGTACTGGTACCCCCTGTATATAGCCTCCTCACATTGACTCTCTACTGGTACTTCCTGTATATAGCCTCCTCACATTGACTCTCTACTGGTACTTCCTGTATATAGCCTCGTTATTGTTCTTTTATTGTTTTACTTTGCATTTAATTTTTTACTTTAGTTTATTTAGTAAATATTATCTTAACTATATTTATTGAACTGCATTGTTGGTTAAGGGCTTGTAAGTAATCATTTCATGGTAAGGTCTACACTACTCGGGGCATTTGATTTGATTTGACAATATGTTTACTGAGTGTCCCTTTACCTAAGATGTGGTAGTTCTGTTCTTCAGCGCTCCAGGTTACCCTGGAAACCCAGTAATCAGCCACGCCCCAAATCACTTCGCTGCCACGCCCCTCTGTGAACATAGACAGGTCCTAGAACAGACAGACAGGTTGCAGGTCTTTAAAGTGTAGCTAACATGGTGGAAGCAGACACCACTACATTGCCAATACCAATGCCTACCCTTCAGATCAGAAACACATCAGAGGGTTAGGCCCAAGGGGAAGTGCTAGTGAGTGTGGATGACTGTGACCATACCTGTGTGTGAGGTAGTGTTGGGGTTATGTGTTACCTGGGTGAGGTAGAGGTAGTGTTGGGGTTATGTGTTACCTGTGTAAAGTAGAGGTAGTGTTGGGGTTATGTGTTACCTGTGTAAAGTAGAGGTAGTGTTGGGGTTAGGTGTTACCTGTGTAAAGTAGAGGTAGTGTTGGGGTTAGGTGTTACCTTGGTGAGGTAGAGGTAGTGTTGGGGTTAGGTGTTACCTGGGTGAGGTAGAGGTAGTGTTTGGGTTAAGTGTTACATGGGTGAGGTAGAGGTAGTGTTGGGGTTAGGTGTTACCTGGGTGAGGTAGAGGTAGTGTTGGGGTTAGGTGTTACCTGGGTGAGGTAGAGGTAGTGTTGGGGTTCTGTGTTACCTGGGTGAGGTAGAGGTAGTGTTGGGGTTTTGTGTTACCTGTGTAAAGTAGAGGTAGTGTTGGGGTTAGGTGTTACCTGTGTAAAGTAGAGGTAGTGTTGGGGTTAGGTGTTACCTGGGTGAGGTAGAGGTAGTGTTGGGGTTAGGTGTTACCTGTGTAAAGTAGAGGTAGTGTTGGGGTTAGGTATTACCTGGGTGAGGTAGAGGTAGTGTTTGGGTTAAGTGTTACATGGGTGAGGTAGAGGTAGTGTTGGGGTTAGGTGTTACCTTGGTGAGGTAGAGGTAGTGTTGGTTAGGTGTTACATGGGTGAGGTAGAGGTAGTGTTGTGGTTAGGTGTTACCTTGGTGAGGTAGAGGTAGTGTTGGGGTTAGGTGTTACCTTGGTGAGGTAGAGGTAGTGTTGGTTAGGTGTTACATGGGTGAGGTAGAGGTAGTGTTGTGGTTAGGTGTTACCTTGGTGAGGTAGAGGTAGTGTTGGGGTTAGGTGTTACCTGGGTAAGGTAGAGGTAGTGTTGGGGTTAGGTGTTACCTGGGTAAGGTAGAGGTAGTGTTGGGGTTAGGTGTTACCTGGGTGAGGTAGAGGTAGTGTTGGAAGGCCAGAGTAACGTCTCCGTTGATGTGTATCTCTTGTAGTCCGTATATATCCTCAGGACACACCTCTCTCCCTGACACAGCACTCTCCCACGGGAACTTCAGTCCCTGGTAGGGCAACATTATATATCTTTCATCAGAACAGAACACACTCCCCCACAAACACTATAATACACTACAAAACACTACAATACACTATAGTACATTACAATACACTACAATACACTATAGTACACTATACAACACTACAAACACTATACTACAATACAATACACTATAATACACTACAATGCACTATAATACGCAACAATACACTACAATACACTTTAATACAATACACTACAATATACTACAATACACTACAACACACTCACCCACAATCACTACAATACACTATAATACACTACAATACACCACAAACACTATACTACAATACAATACACTATAATACATTACAATGCACTATAATACGCAACAATACCCTACAATACACTATAATACAATACACTACAATATACTACAATACACTACAACACACTCACCCACAAACACTACAATACACTATAACACACTCACCCACAAACACTACAATACACTATAACACACTCACCCACAAACACTACAATACACTATAACACACTTACCCACAAACACTACAATACACTACAACACACTATAATGCACTATAATACACTATAATACACTACAATCACTACAATACACTATAATACACTACAATACACCACAATACACCACAATACACTACAAACACTATAATAAATTACAATACACTACAATCACTACAATACACTATAATACACTACAATACACTACAATACACTAAACACTATAATACATTACCATACACTATAACACACTCACCCACAAACACTACAATACACTATAACACACTCACCCACAAACACTACAATACACTATAACACACTTACCCACAAACACCACAATACACTACAACACACTATAATACACTATAATACACCACAATACACCACAATACACTACAAACACGATAATACACTACAAACACGATAATACACTACAACACACTCACCCACAAACACTACATACACTATAGTACAGTATAATACACTATAGTACACTACAAACACTATAGTACACTACAAACACTACAAACACTATAGTACACTACAAACACTACAAACACTATAGTACATTACAAACACTATAATACACTACAATACACTACAATACACTACAAACACGATAATACACTACAAACACTACAATCACTACAATACACTACAATACTATATTACACTACAATACACTATAATACACAATAATACACGAATACAGTACAATACACTTCAAACACTAAAATAAACAACAATACACTATAATACACTACAATACAATACACTACAACACTAAAATACACTACAAACACTATAATACACTAAAATACACTACAATACAAACACTATATTACACCACAATACACCAGAAACACTATAATACACTACAATACACTACAATACACTACAAACACTAAAATACACTACAATACACTACAATACACTACAAACACTACAATACACCAGAAACACTATAATACACTACAATACAATACAAACACTAAAATACACTACAATACACTACAAACACTATATTACACTACAATACACTACATTACACTACAATACACTACAATACACTACAATACACTAAAATACACTACAATACACTACAAACACTATATTACACTACAATACACTACAATACACTACAATACACTGAAATACACTACAATACACTACAATACACTAAAATACACTACAATACACTACAAACACTATATTACACTACAATACACTACAAACACTAAAATACACTACAAACACTAAAATACACTACAAACACTATAATACACAACAAACACTACAATACACTACAAACACTAAAATACACTACAATACACTACAAACACTACAATACACTACAAACACTACAATACACTACAAACACTAAAATACACTACAAACACTAAAATACACTACAAACACTATAATACACTACAAACACTACAATACACTACAAACACTAAAATACACTACAAACACTAAAATACACTAAAATACACTACAGTACACTACAAACACTACAATACACTACAAACTCTAAAATACACTACAAACACTATAATACACTATAATACACTACAATACACTACAATACACTACAAACACTATAATAAACTACAATACACTACAAACACTATAATAAACTACAATACACTACAAACACTACAATACACTACAAACACTAAAATACACTACAATGCACTACAAACACTATATTACACTACAATACACTACAAACACTATAATAAACTACAATACACTACAATACACTATAATAAACTACAATACACTACAATACACTACAATACACTACAATACACTATAATAAACTACAATACACTACAATACACTACAATACACTACAATACACTATAGTAAACTGCAATACACTACAATACACTACAATACACTGCAATACATCACACAATACACCGATAAGTACAGTGAGGGCATACATTTTAGTGTGTACGAGATCCTGCAGGACCACAAACACATAGTGCCTTCAGAAAGTATTCATACCCCTTGACCTTTTCCACATGTTCTTGTGTTAAAGCCTACATTTTAAATGGATTAAATGTAGATGTTGTGTCACTGGCCTCCAGACAACACCCCATAATGTCCAACGGGAATGACTACAATATGTTGTGTCACTGGCCTCCAGACAACACCCCATAATGTCCAACTGGAATGACTACAATATGTTGTGTCACTGGCCTCCAGACAACACCCCATAATGTCCAACTGGAATGACTACAATATGTTGTGTCACTGGCCTCCAGACAACACCCCATAATGTCCAACTGGAATGACTACAATATGTTGTGTCACTGGCCTCCAGACAACACCCCATAATGTCCAACTGGAATTATGTTTTTAGAAATGTTTAGAAATTAATAAAAAATGAAAAGATAATGTCTTGAGTCAATAAGTATTTAACCCTTTGTTATGTGAAGCCTCAATGAGTTCAGGAGTATATATGTGCTTAACAAGTCACATAATAAGTTACATGGACTCACTCTGTGTGTAATAATAGTGTTTAACATGACATGATGACTACCTCTCTGTACCCCACACATATAATTATCTGTACGTTCCCTCAGTCACGCAGTGAATTCCAATCACAGATTCAACCACAAAGACCAGGGAGGTTATCCAATGCCTTGCAAAGAAGTTCACCTATTGGTAGATGGGTAAAAAATTATAATATGTATATATATAAAAATAAAGCAGACATTGAATATCCCTTTGAGCATGGTGAAGTTATTAATTACACTATGGATGATGTATCAACACACCCAGTCAGTAGAAAGATACAGGCGTCCTTCCTGACTCAGGTGAATTCAGGCTGTAACACAACACAGCGTGGAGTAAGTCAAGGCGTGTGAATACTTCCTTAAGGAACTTAACTTAACAACACCGACGTAACATCAGATCAAGATAAAGAGTTCTGATTGAAGCTGAATCCTGAAGTCACTATACTGTACTTAACATCACGCAAAAACCACACAATAGGATGCCAACTATAAAACCTGCAGCCATAAGGCCACCATGAGACAGACGGTGAACAAGAGGCTTCAGAAAGTCCTATACCTTGTAGCCCTGCTTCTCAGCGTTGTCCTTAGCACCATCCACTGTTCTCACCCGGTACTCTAGCACGGCCCGGGCTAACTGAGGGTAGAAGAGACCAATACTGGGGTACATCCAAGTGTCCTAGACAGGGAAACAGAGGGAGGGAGGGAAGCCAAATGGTTCAATGGTAGAGAATGTTCCCCTAACACAGTAAAACCTCTCCTTCAGTACAGGCAGTTCCACTTATGTGTTGTATTTCAGTACACCTGATTGGTCAACTAACCACCTCCCTTCATTAAATAATCAAATAAGAATAACAGTAACCATTCGCCTCACCTGATCCCAGAACACGTGTCCCCAATAGTCTTGCCCTGACCCCCCGTTAGACAGCCCCCCAGGACTGACCCCGCCGAAATGACCGGGCACCTCGTGCAACGAAGGGAAGGCACTGAGCAGGTAGAACATGCAGCCAATCAGAGCCCTGCTCAGGTCGTCTGGACCAGTCAGCTCCAGCGTGCTGCCCGCCCACAGCTCCTCCCACGCCCGGAGGTGCGAGGGACGAAGGTTCCCATTGGCCATCAGCTCCAGACCTGTTAACATGTTTCAGTATCATTTTTGAAATGGTAAAAACATAAACAATATGGATAGCACTTAGAAGTGGTCCAGGATGGTAAAACAAATAAAACATTATGTACTCATTGTGCTTATCCCACAATGGCTGAGTTAAGCGAACGTTAACTTGAGACGTGGCTGGTCTTGTCATCTTATTACTAAGCGAAGTAATGCCACACCACTGTCATAACGGTCCTCAGTCCAACATGTCCCACTAGATGTACCGCAGCACAGACTACAGGTGCAACTTCATCAAGTTAGTTATGTGACTGTTCACTTTAAGCTTTCACTGTTTTTACGCAGGAGGATGGATAAGCACCCTTTCACTGTTTTTACGCAGGAGGATGGATAAGCACCCTTTCACTGTTTTTACGCAGGAGGATAGTTGAGCACCCTTTCACTGTTTTTACGCAGGAGGATAGTTGAGCACCCTTTCACTGTTTTTACGCAGGAGGATGGATAAGCACCCTTTCACTGTTTTTACGCAGGAGGATAGTTGAGCACCCTTTCACAGTTTTTACGCAGGAGGATAGTTGAGCACCCTTTCACAGTTTTTACGCAGGAGGATGGTTGAGCACCCTTCCACTGTTTTTACGCAGGAGGATAGTTGAGCACACTCCCTTTCTTTACCTGTGTCGTAGTGAGCCTGTACGCTGTCCTGACTGCCCGCCACCACCACCACGAACCCCCAGCGGGACTGGGCCTGGTCGGGCAGCAGGGTGAGGGAGGAGGCGATGGGGGTCCAGATGATGTGGACACTGGGACAGACGCCACCAGGAACCTCAGCCATGGCGGTCTGGCCCTGGATGTAACTAGGGAAGGAAAGAGTTGAGCTGAATGCTGGTCCAGCTGAATGCTGGAGCCTTTTGTATTAAAGGTCCAATGCAGCAGTTTTTATCTTTATATGAAATAATTTCTGGGTAACAATGAAGTATCTTACTGTGATTATTGTTTTTTATGTGATTTAAAATTTAATTTAAAATGATCAAAAAGAAACAAAAAAGAGCTCTTAGCAAAGAGACATTTCTTAAGCAAGAATTTAGCTGGGTCTGTCTGGGAGTTTTAGCTGGGTCTGTCTGGGAGATTTAGCTGGGTCTGTCTGGGAGTTTTAGCTGGGTCTGTCTGGGAGTTTTAGCTGGGTCTGTCTGGGAGATTTAGCTGGGTCTGTCTGGGTGTTTTAGCTGGGTCTGTCTGGGTGTTTTAGCTGGGTCTGTCTGGGTGTTTTAGCTGAACGTGGTAGAGATTAACGTAGACCTCCACAAGTCTGGTTCATCCTTGGGAACAATTTCCAAACTCCTGAAGGTACCACGTACATCTGTACAAACAATAGTACACAAGTATAAACACCATGGGACCACTCAGGAAGGAGACGTGTTCTGTCTCCTAGAGATGAACGTACTTTGGTATGAAAAGTGCAAATCAATCCCAGAACAACAGCAAAGGACCTTGTGAAGATGCTGTAGGAAACAGGTACAAAAGTATCTATATCCACAGTAAAACGAGTCCTATATCGACATAACCTGAAAGGCCGCTCAGCAAGGAAGAAGCCACTGCTCCAAAACCGCCATAAAAAAGCCAGACTACAGTTTGCAACTGCACATGGGGACAAAGATTGTAATTTTTCGAGAAATGTCTTCTGGTCTGATGAAACAAAAATAGAACTGTTTGGCCATAATGACCATTGTTATGTTTGGAGGAAAAAGGGGGATGCTTGCAAGCCGAAGAACACCATCCCAACCGTGAAGCACGGGGTGGCAGCATCATGTTGTGGGGGTGCTTTGCTGCAGGAGGGACTGGTGCACTTCACAAAATAGATGGCATCATGAGGAAGGACAATTATGTGGATATATTGAAGCAACATCTCAAGACATCAGTCAGGAAGTTAAAGCTTGGTCACAAATGGGTCTTCCAAATGGACAATGACCCCAAGCATACTTCCAAAGTTGTGGCAAAATGGCTTAAGGACAACAAAGTCAAGGTATTGGAGTGGCCATCACAAAGCCCTGACCTCAATCCTATAGAACATTTGTGGGCAGAACTGAAAAAGTGTGTGTGAGCAAGGAGGCCTACAAACCTGACTCAGTTACACCAGTTCTGTCAGGAGGAATGGGCCAAAATTCACCCAACTTATTGTGGGAAGCTTGTGGAAGGCTACCCGAAACGTTTGACCCAAGTTAAACAGTTTAAAGGCAATTCTACCAAATACTAATTGAGTTTATGTAAACTTCTGACCCACTGGGAATGTGATAAATAAAAGCTGAAATAAATCATTCTCTCTACTATTATTCTGACATTACACATTCTTGAAATAAAGTGGTGATCCTAACTGACCTAAGACAGGGACTTTTTACTAGGATTAAATGTCAGGAATTGTGAAAAACTGAGTTTAAATGTATTTGTCTAAGTTGTATGTAAACTGCACGGCCCCATTATCATGCAAGGATCTGTACACAATTCCTGGAAGCTGAAAACGTCCCAGTTCTTCCATGGCTTGCATACTCACCAGACATGTCACACATTGAGCTTGTTTATGATGCTCTGGATCAACGTATACGACAGTGTGTTCCAGTTCCCGCCAATATCCAGCAACTTCACACAGTCATTGAAGAGGAGTGGGACAACATTCCACAGGCCACAATCAACAGCCTGATCAACTCTATGTGAAGGAGATGTGTGGCGCTGCATGAGGCAAATGGTGTCACACCAGATACTGACTGGTTTTCTGATCCACGCTTCTAATGTACCTTTTTTTTGTATTCCCAGTCGTGAAATCCATAGATTAGGGCCTAATGCATTTATTTGACTGATTTCCTTATATGAACTCAGTCAAATCTTTTTTATATTTTTGATATAATCAAGTCTAATAGTAGGAATGCTGATCTAGGATCAGTTTTGCCTGTTAGATTATAATGAGTGGATAGGGGCTCTATGAATGAATCCCTGGTGCTTTCATGTTTCAGTCACTCACACACCCATCATATTACCAAGTGCATGGAGAAAGGCTGTATAAACTGAATGGAAAAGTAAATCCAGCACAGTGCTGGTACAAAAGAAGATGACTGAATCTTTCTGTACAAAAGAAGACCACTGAATCTTTCTGTACAAAAGAAGATCACTGAATCTTTCTGTACAAAAGAAGACCACTGAATCTTTCTGTACAAAAGAAGACCACTGAATCTTTCTGTACAAAAGAAGACCACTGAATCTTTCTGTACAAAAGAAGACCACTGAATCTTTCTGTACAAAAGAAGATCACTGAATCTTTCTGTACAAAAGAAGATGACTGAATCTTTCTGTACAAAAGAAGACCACTGAATCTTTCTGTACAAAAGAAGATCACTGAATCTTTCTGTACAAAAGAAGACCACTGAATCTTTCTGTACAAAAGAAGATCACTGAATCTTTCTGTACAAAAGAAGATCACTGAATCTTTCTGTAGAAAAGAAGGCCACTGAATCTTTCTGTACAAAAGAAGATCACGGAATCTTTCTGTACAAAAGAAGATCACTGAATCTTTCTGTACAAAAGAAGGCCACTGAATCTTTCTGTACAAAAGAAGATCACTGAATCTTTCTGTTTCCATCCTATATCACATCCAGCCAGCATTTATTCTCACCTTCCTCCTTTGTAGTCCGGTTCAGAATGGAACACTATGTCATCGCTTTGAGGCTTGAATGTACTGTCCAGCTTGACTGTGATTGGCTCCTGTGAGGTGCCCTGATGAACCAGCAGGACCTCCATGACCAAGAGGTTGGGATGGTGTCGATGGGCATAGAGAGACTGGGAGGCAATAACACTAGCTGTCCTCAGAGAGTGGGTGAAAATACCTAGAGAGAGGACAAGAACAGAGAGACAGACAGACAGCAGCAGTGATACAACTGTAAAGCTTGGTAACAGTGATGATGAACGTATTCAGCCCTTTACATGTAGAGTACATGGCCGTATCATCTGTAGGGTTGTGTATCTAGACTGTACCAACGTACCTGTGTGTATCTAGACTGTACCAACGTACCTGTGTGTGTCTAGGCTGTACCAACGTACCTGTGTGTATCTAGGCTGTACCAACGTACCTGTGTGTATCTAGACTGTACCAACGTACCTGTGTGTGTCTAGGCTGTACCAACGTACCTGTTTGTGTCTAGGCTGTACCAACGTACCTGTGTGTGTCTAGGCTGTACCAACGTACCTGTGTGTGTCTAGGCTGTACCAACGTACCTGTGTGTGTCTAGGCTGTACCAACGTACCTGTGTGCATCTAGGCTGTACCAACGTACCTGTGTGTATCTAGACTGTACCAACGTACCTGTGTGTATCTAGGCTGTACCAACGTACCTGTGTGTGTCTAGGCTGTACCAACGTACCTGTGTGTATCTAGACTGTACCAATGTACCTGAGTGTGTCTAGGCTGTACCAACGTACCTGTGTGTATCTAGGCTGTACCAACGTACCTGTGTGTATCTAGACTGTACCAACGTACCTGTGTGTGTCTAGGCTGTACCAACGTACCTGTGTGTATCTAGACTGTACCAACGTACCTGTGTGTATCTAGACTGTACCAACGTACCTGTGTGTGTGTGTGTGTGTGTGTGTGTGTGTGTGTGTGTGTATCTAGGCTGTACCAATGTACCTGTGTGTATCTAGACTGTACCAACGTGCCTGTGTGTGTATCTAGGCTGTACCAATGTACCTGTGTGTGTGTATCTAGGCTGTATTTTGTATTTTGCTACAGTCGAACTATAACAGTTCAGGATTATGGATTTTATGGATTTTATCGCAGCTGAACGTCGACAGGAGTCGTCAACTGTTATTGTTTACAACAGAGCCCAGCTCCTGGATTTAGCCCACGCAGCGCTGCTGCTCCCCAGGGAAAAGTTTGATATTCCGGACGAATTGAAAAGACGACGCCGTGGATGCAGGGCGGGATTGAAATGTAAGGCAAAGCGGAGGAGGTTCAAGTACAAGCCGGCTATACCATCTATTATTATGGGCAATGTTAGGTGTCTACATAACAAGATGGATGAGTTGGCGGGACTTGTTCGTGGACAAAGGATTTATCGGGAAACGAGCCTAATGTGTTTTACTGAGACTTGGCTGAACGGTAACATCCCCATACAGAACGTCACTATCGACGGTTTCCAGACCATCACAGCGGACAGGGATCGCGTCTCTTCCGGTAAGAGTAAGGGTGGTGGGCTGGCTTTATTAGTTAACAACAGATGGTGTCATCCGAAACATATTACTCTTAAGGAACAGTTTTGTAGCCCGGACATTGAACTGCTAGCCGTTAGCCTGAGACCCTACTATTTACCGAGGGAATTCACGGCGGCCATTGCTGTTATTGTTTACATCCCGCCCTCTGCTGACGCAAACGCAGCGTGTGACGTCATCCACTCTGTTATCGCGAGGTTACAGACAGCGCATCCCAGTGCTTTTTTTGCCATTTCGGGGGATTTTAACCATGCATCTCTCTCTTCAACGCTGCCCACGTTCAAACAGTTCGTGAAGTGCCCAACCAGGAATAATACAACTCTGGACTTGTTATATGCTAATGTCAAGGATGCATACAACTCCACTGCACTCCCTCCCCTCGGTAGATCGGATCACAACCTTGTCCACCTCACCCCACTCTACAGGCCTATGGTCCAACAGCAGCCTGCTACCACCAGGACTATTAGGAGATGGTCCCCAGAGGCGAATGAGGCCCTACAGGACTGCTTTGAAACAACAGACTGGGATGTGCTCTGTGAGGCTCATGGGGAGGACATCGATGGACTCACTGACTGCATAACAGACTATATTAATTTTTGTGTAGACAACACTGTACCCACCAGGAAGGTACGCTGTTTCCCAAACAATAAACCCTGGGTCACCAGCGACCTGAAGGCCCTGCTGAATGAGAAGAAGAGGGCCTTCAAGGAGAAGGACAAGGACAAATTGAAATTCGTCCAGAGGGAGCTGAAGTTGCGGATTGCTGAGGGGAAGAGAGTGTATAAGGAAAAGATGGAGGACAAGCTGAGGCAGAGCCAGGTGAGAGAGGTGTGGAAGGGTATGAGAAATATCACTGGCTTCAAGAAGTCAAACAGTGGGCAGACGGAGGGGACCCAGGACAGAGCCAATGAGCTGAACCAATTTTTTAACAGGTTCGATACTGGCCCTGTCCACCTCCCCTCCAGCTCCCCAGACCACACACCCTCACGGCTATCCCACCCCCACTTTGCTCACAGCACCTCTGCTGAGACAATCAGTGACCCCACCTCCGCCCCTGCCCCCCCTGGACTGATCCTCAACACCCCCCTTCCCCCCACCTCCCCACCTGGGCTGGCTTTCACCACCAACCAAGTGAAGAGAGAGCTGGAGAGACTACACCAGTGGAAAGCGGCGGGCCCTGATGGCATCAGCCCAAGGGTGCTGAGGGTCTGTGCTGACCAACTGTGTGGAATACTCCAGCGTCTTTTCAACCTTAGCCTGAGCCTAGAAAGGGTCCCTGTGCTGTGGAAAACATCCTGCCTCGTCCCAGTGCCCAAGAAGGCACACCCCACTGTCCTGAATGACTTCAGACCTGTAGCGCTAACATCCCACATCATGAAGACCCTGGAAAGGTTAGTCCTCGCTCACCTCAGACCCCTGGTGTGTTCATCAATGGACCCCCTGCAGTTTGCATACCAGCGCAACATCGGGGTGGATGATGCAATCATCTACCTTCTGCAGAGGGCCTACTCTCACCTGGACAATGCAGGTTGCACTGTGAGGGTCATGCTTTTTGACTTCTCCAGTGCCTTCAATACCATTCAGCCCCTGCTACTGGGTGAGAAGATGAGGAGGATGAAAGTGGAAGCACCCTTAGTCTCCTGGGTCACGGACTACCTGACCGGTAGGCCACAATTTGTGCGACTACAGAGCTGTGTGTCAGAACGGGCAGTTAGCAACACAGGGGCCCCCCAGGGTACGGTCCTGTCCCCCTTCCTGTTCACCCTCTACACCTCAGACTTCAGATATAACTCTGAAACATGCCACCTACAGAAGTTCTCGGATGACTCTGCTATTGTAGGGTGCATCAGGGGTGGGCAGGAGGAGGAGTACAGGAGCACAATCAGTGACTTTGTGTTGTGGTGTGAGCAGAACCACCTTCAGCTCAACATCAGCAAAACTAAGGAGATGGTGGTGGACTTCAGGAGAACCAAGGCACAACTGACTGCAGTCCCTATAAAGGGGATGGATGTGGAAATGGTTGAGTCATACAAGTTCCTGGGTGTCCATATGGACAACAGACTGGAATGGGCTGGTAACACCGGGGCCCTGTACCAAAAGGGCCAGAGCCGACTCTACTTTCTGAGGAGGCTCAGGTCCTTCAACGTGTGCAGTAAACTACTGCATACCTTCTACCAGTCTGTGGTGGCCAGTGCCATCTTTTTTGCAGTGGTGTGCTGGGGAGCAAACATCAAAGCCGGTGATGCTTCTCGGGTAAATAAGCTGATCAGGAAGGCTAGCTCTGTCCTGGGGATGAGCCTTGACACTCTAGAGGAGGTGGCGGAGAGACGGATCCTGGCCAAACTGCTGGCCATCATGGACAACGTCACCCACCCTCTGCACGCTATGGTTATGACGCAGAGGAGCACTTTCAGTCACAGACTGATCCCACCACGGTGTGCCAGAGAGCGCTACAGGAGGTCCTTCCTGCCGGCGGCTATGAGACTGTATAATGCCTCACCGGGGTGCCGTGCCGTCGGCAACATAGATCTGGAACTGTTGGGGTGCTAGGACCTAGTTTAACAATTATGCATCCATCCGTGAGTAACTCTGGTCCGTCAGCACTCATCCACTCAGGACCTATTTATTCATACAGGTCTGTATATACATACTCATGTACAGTTGTTATATTATATCACATGCAATATTGTAAGTAATTATTGGACGTAGGCATTCACTCAGGAATGCATATTAGTATCCTGCCAGTTGCACCTTTTCTCATTGCTTTTAGTATATCGAATGTGCAATACGTGCAGTTGTCTGTAATTAAACCCTGCGCACTAAGGACTGTATTTTAAGGGAATTACTATTATTACCCCAAATGATATCATACACACATTTAGCTATTAAAGTATCTCTTCCTGTCATTTACCTGTACAGTTTGTGTAAACATGCAAGTATTCACTTATCTGTAAATATAACTGTATACCTAACTGTACAGCTAATTTAACCATGCAAAATTTTCACTTACCTGTTCATTTAGCCAGTCTGTCTATTAAGTAAACTATTATTACCCTCGCTCATATCATACGCATTTTTAGCTACTGAAGTATTTCTCTGCCATCGACCTGTATAGTATAGTTAACCATCCAACATCCACCAACGTATAGTGTACATATTCAGCCAACCACCCATACTATGCAATGTCCTTTTATAGCTTTTTTTTGCACTCCAGATATCTTGTATTTCTATACTTTTTCATACTGCCGCTCTATGTATCATGTACCGTGTATCTGTCTTTTGTGTACTTTCGTTGTGGCATTTTGCACCTGCCCTGTGTTTTGTTGTAGCTGCTTGACAATGAAATTTCCCCCCCGGGGGATCAATAAAGTACCTATCTATCTATCTATCTATCTATCTATCTATCTATCTATCTATCTATCTATCTATCTATCTATCTATCTATCTATCTATCTATCTATCTATCTATCTAGGCTGTACCAATGTACCTGTGTGTGTATCTAGGCTGTACCAATGTACCTGTGTGTGTATCTAGGCTGTACCAATGTACCTGTGTGTGTATCTAGGCTGTACCAATGTGCCTGTGTGTGTATCTAGGTTGTACCAATGTGCCTGTGTGTGTATCTAGGCTGTACCAATGTACCTGTGTGTGTGTGTATCTAGGCTGTACCAATGTACCTGTGTGTGTATCTAGGCTGTACCTGTGTGTGTATCTAGGCTGTACCAACATACCTGTGTGTGTATCTAGGCTGTACCAATGTACCTGTGTGTGTATCTAGGCTGTACCAATGTACCTGTGTGTGTATCTAGGCTGTACCAATGTACCTGTGTGTGTATCTAGGCTGTACCAATGTGCCTGTGTGTGTATCTAGGCTGTACCAATGTACCTGTGTGTGTATCTAGGCTGTACCAATGTGCCTGTGTGTGTATCTAGGCTGTACCAATGTGCCTGTGTGTGTATCTAGGCTGTACCAATGTGCCTGTGTGTGTATCTAGGCTGTACCAATGTGCCTGTGTGTGTATCTAGGCTGTACCAACGTACCTGTGTGTGTATCTAGGCTGTACCAACGTACCTGTGTGTGTATCTAGGCTGTAGGAGTGTTGCAGATGCCCTTCCTTCTCCTCTATCTCCATCCTCACAGCCAGAGGACAGGGAATATTGGCACGGTGACAGTCCCCGCCCTCGCCATTATAGACTCCGCCCATGTGCATGATGTCATCGTACATCCTCCAACCCAGCAGCCCATTGGCCAGTGGAGGAAGGAAGCGAGGGTCAAGGGGCAGGAGGTCAGTGGTGAAGATGTAGGGATCAGCTGGGATCTCATTCGTCATCGTTGGGAGAGCACGTCCTCTTCCACTTAGGGTGATAAAAGGTTAAATCAATGGTACCTACAACACAACTGAACAAATCTTTCTGTTTCCATCCTATTTCCCATCCAGCCAGCATTTATTCTCACCTGCCTCCTTTTTAGTCCACACAGAATAACTATGTCACACACAGAATAACTATGCCACACACAGAATAACTATGTCACACACAGAATAATTATGTCACACACAGAATAACTACGCCACACACAGAATAACTATGCCACACACAGAATAACTATGTCACAAACAGAATGCCTGTCACACACCGAATGCCTATGTCACACACAGAATACCTATGTCACACACAGAATGCCTATGAAACACACAGAATGCCTATGCCACACACATAATGCCTATGCCACACACAGAATGCCTATGCCACACACATAATGCCTATGCCACACACAGAATGCCTATGTCACACACACAGAATGCCTATGCCACACAGAATGCCTATATCACACACAGAATGCCTATATCACACACAGAATGCCTATGCCACACACATAATGCCTATGCCACACACAGAATGCCTATGGAACACACAGAATGCCTATGCCACACACAGAATGCCTATGCCACACACAGAATGCCTAGGTCACACACAGAATGCCTATACCACACACATAATGCCTATGCCACACACAGAATGCCTATGGAACACACAGAATGCCTATGCCACACACAGAATGCCTATGCCACACACAGAATGCCTATGTCACACACACAGAATGCCTATGTCACACACAGAATGCCTATACCACACACAGAATGCCTATGTCACACACAGAATGCCTATGTCACAAACAGAATGCTTATGTCACACACAGAATGCCTGTCATACACAGAATGCCTATGCCACACACAGAATGCCTATACCACACACAGAATGCCTATGTCACACACAGAATGCCTATGTCACAAACAGAATGCTTATGTCACACACAGAATGCCTGTCATACACAGAATGCCTATGCCACACACAGAATGCCTATGCCACACAGAATGCCTATATCACACACAGAATGCCTATGCCACATACAGAATTCCTATGCCACACACATAATGCCTATGCCACACACAGAATGCCTATGCCACACACAGAATGCCTATGTCACACACACAGAATGCCTATGCCACACACAGAATGCCTATGTCACACACACAGAATGCCTATGCCACACACATAATGCCTATGTCACACACAGAATGCCTATGCCACACACAGAATGCCTATGGAACACACATAATGCTTATGTCACACACAGAATGCCTATGTCACACACAGAATGCTTATGTCACACACAGAATGCCTGTCATACACAGAATGCCTATGCCACACACAGAATGCCTATGTCACACACAGAATGCTTATGTCACACACAGAATGCCTATGTCACACACAGAATGCTTATGTCACACACAGAATGCCTATACCACACACAGAATGCCTATGTCACACACAGAATGCCTATGCCACACACAGAATGCCTATACCACACACAGAATGCCTATGTCACACACAGAATGCCTATGTCACACACAGAATGCTTATGTCACACACAGAATGCCTATGTCACACACAGAATGCTTATGTCACACACAGAATGCCTGTCACACACAGAATGCCTATGCCACACACAGAATGCCTATGCCACACACAGAATGCCTATGCCACACACAGAATGCCTATGCCACACAGAATGCCTATGCCACACACATAATGCCTATGCCACACACAGAATGCCTATGCCACACACAGAATGCCTATGCCACACACAGAATGCCTATGCCACACACAGAATGCCTATGCCACACACAGAATGACTATACCACACACAGAATGCCTATACCACACACATAATGACTATGTCATACACAGAATGCCTATGCCACACACAGAATGCCTATGCCACACACAGAATGACTATACCACACACAGAATGCCTATGCCACACACAGAATGACTATACCACACACAGAATGCCTATACCACACACATAATGACTATGTCATACACAGAATGCCTATGCCACACACAGAATGACTATACCACACACAGAATGCCTATGCCACACACATAATGACTATGTCATACACAGAATGCCTATGAGATAGATAGATAGATAGATAGATAGATAGATAGATAGATAGATAGATAGATAGATAGATAGATAGATAGATAGATAGATAGATAGATAGATAGATAGATAGATAGATAGATAGATAGATAGATAGATAGATAGATAGATAGATAGATAGATACTTTATTGATCCCCCGGGGGGGAAATTTCATATTATTTTCACATTATGTATGTCACACACAGAATGCCTATGCCACACACAGAATGTGTGTGTGAGTGAGCTAAAAAACAATACAGTAAATAAAGTGGATAACCTCACCACAAGACAAAGAGCAGCATGACATATTGAATGAATCTCATGATCTGGAGAAGTATACAGTAAGGAATGACGAGAAGACGTTAAAGGCAAAAAGTTCATGGCGACCGTTCAATTCTGAGGAGCAACAGTCTTAAACCCTGTCAGCGTCAGTCTCTTTATATGTGAAAACTGTTGCTTTCAACAGACCGCAGTAATTCTCACCGATTCCTTGATATTCTGAGGGAGAACCGTCGCACTCTCACGTGAGAAGAAGGGGGGCATCCGCCGTTACCGGGGAGGAAAGGAATGCAGAAAATAATAAGTGAAGAAAAGAATGTAAAGTGTCTCACATGAGTAGAACGAAGATCTGGAACTGAAAATGCAACCAATGCAAAACGAAGTATTGATCTTTTCGAGACCAAAAATTGTATTTTGTTGAAAATCAAATCAAAAAGGTACTGTCAGTTCTTCTTCCAGACTTTGTATAGAAGAAAACAAAATGTAGGAAGTATGCGAAGTAGGGGAGGAGGCAAAGCGAGGGGGTTCCACTAGTTACCACAGCCACAAAGGTACAATTGGCACTATCGTACAAATTTATATAAACAAAAAAAGTGTTAATTTAAGGTTATATTTAGGCATAAGGTTAACAGTGTAGTTAAGGTTATGGTTAGGAAATTGAAGAAATAGGCGGGGTGTATGACTTTGTGGCTGTGGTAACTAGTGACGACCATTTCGAGGCTAGTAAACGGACAAGCCTGGACAGGAGCCGTAAACCACGGACTGGATTCAGATGTGTTGGATAATATGGTTGGTTCTGTAAGGGATGGAATGGAACCATGATGTTTGCGAAGTAGGCCGCCCCACCCTCAGCCGCACTAGCCTCGCAGCGAGGCCACCTCACCCTCAGCCGCACTAGCCTCGCAGCAAGGCCACCTCACCCTCAGCCGCACTAGCCTCGCAGCGAGGCCACCTCACCCTCAGCCGCACTAGCCTCGCAGCGAGGCCACCTCACCCTCAGCCGCACTAGCCTCGCAGCGAGGCCACCTCACCCTCAGCCGCACTAGCCTCGCAGCGAGGCCACCTCACCCTCAGCCGCACTAGCCTCGCAGCGAGGCCACCTCACCCTCAGCCGCACTAGCCTCGCAGCGAGGTCGGCCCATTCTAGGACAACTTCATAAAGACATCATGCTAGGTTCTACAGAAAAACGGAAATACATTGATTATTGTACTGTGCACATGCTAGGCATTGATGTATCGAAGTCAGATAATTCACATGTATTTTGATAGGATCCTGACACACAGGGCAGTCTCAGACACTAGTCTTAATACAGTTAAAGTCGGAAGTTTACATACACCTTAGCCAAATACATTTAATCCTAGTAACAATTCCCTGTCTTAGGTCAGTTAGGATCACCACTTTATTTTAAGAATGTGAAATGTCAGAATAATAGTAGAGAGAATGATTTATTTCAGCTTTTATTTCTTTCATCACATTCCCAGTGGGTCAGAAGTTTAAATACACTCAATTAGTATTTGGTAGCATTGCCTTTAAATAGTTTAACTTGGGTCAAACGTTTCAGGTAGCCTTCCACAAGCTTCCCTCAATAAGTTGGGTGAATTTTGGCCCATTCCTCCTGACAGAACTGGTGTAACTGAGTCAGGTTTGTAGGCCTCCTTGCTCGCACACAAATTTGCTTTCAGTTCTGCCCACAATTTTTCTATAGTATTGAGGTCAGCGCTTTGTGATGGCCACTCCAATACCTTGACTTTGTTGTCCTTAAGCCATTTTGCCACAACTTTGGAAGTATGCTTGGGGTCATTGTCCATTTAGAAGACCAAGCTTAACTTCCTGACTGATGTCTTGAGGTGTTGCTTCAATATATCCACATAATTTTCCTTCCTCATGATGCCATCTATTTTGTGAAGTGCACCAGACCCTCCTGCAGCAAAGCACCCCCACAACATGATGCTGCCACCCCGTTGCTTCACGGTTGGGATGGTGTTCTTCGGCTTGCAAGCCTCCCCCTTTTTCCTCTAAACATAACAATGGTAATTATGGCCAAACAGTTCTATTTTTGTTTCATCAGACCAGAGGACATTTCTCCAAAAAGTACAATCTTCGTCCCCATGTGCAGTGGCAAACCGTAGTCTGGCTTTTTTATGGCGGTTTTGGAGCAGTGGCTTCTTCCTTGCTTAGCGGCCTTTCAGGTTATGTCGATATAGGACTATTTTTTACTGTGGATATAGATACTTTTGTACCTGCTTCCTCCAGCATCTTCACACGGTCCTTTGCTGTTGTTCTGGGATTGATTTGCACTTTTTGCACCAAAGTACGTTCATCTCTAGGAGACAGAACGCGTCTCCTTCCTGAGCGGTATGACGGCTGCGTGGTCCCATGGTGTTTATACTTGCGTACTATTGTTTGTACAGATGAACGTGGTACCTTCAGGAGTTTGGAAATTGCTCCCAAGGATGAACCAGACTTGTGTTGTGTTTGAAGTTAGGACTTGAAATACATCCACAGGTACACCTCCAATTGACTCAAATGATGTCAATTAGCCTATCAGAAGCTTCTAAAGCCATGACTTCATTTTCTGGAATTTTCCAAGCTGTTTAAAGAAACAGTCAACTTAGTATATGGAAACTTCTGACCCACTGGAATTGTGATATAGTGAATAATCTGTTTGTAAACAATTGTTGGAAGAATTACTGGTGTCATGCACAAAGTAGATGTCCTAACCGACTTGCCAAAACTATAGTTTCTTAACATAAAATCTGTGGAGTGGTTGAAAAATGAGTTTTAATGACTTCAACCTAAGTGTATGTAAACTTCTGACTTCAACTGTAAGGGACAAACCAATGGTCGGTCCTTGCCAAATTATAAAAGTATTTTTCCCAAGTAATGGGGTAACTGCCCCCCGCCTCCAAAGATCATTGTGTTCAAATCTATTGTGTACATTTTATTTTGACATTTTTTATTAATTAACTCAAATACTGGAAAAATTGGCATTGCACATTAATATGCTCACTATGATGAGGTTTTGATGTAAGTTTTTTTACTGTGTAACTTGAATTAAGTTACTTGTAGATAATTTGGACATGATTTGGAAAATGCAAATTTAGGTACCACTGACTTGCATCCCACTCAGCACGCAACGTCCACAGACTTCGCATTATGGGTGATATCAGGTCCGTCCGTCGTGGCCGTTATTTCGCCCCCAAAAATAGTAATCCCAAATGTTTAGTCTGTCCATTTTGGTCCAAATTTAACCAAAGATCAGCCTGACCACTCAATTGATTGGACATGATTTGGAAATGCACACACCTGTCTATATAAGGTCCCACAGTTTATAGTACATGTCAGAGCAAAAACCAAGCCGTTAGGTCGAAGGAATTGTCCGTAGAGCTCCGAGACAGGATTGTGTCGAGGCACAGATATGGGGAAGGGTACCAAAAAATGTCTGCTGCATTGAAGGTCCCCAAGAACACAGTGGCCTCCACCAAGACTCTTCCTAGAGCTGGCCGCCCAGACAAACTGAGCAATCGGGGGAGAAGGGCCTTGGTCAGGGAGGTGACCAAGAACCCGATGGTCACTCTGACAGAGCTCCTCTGGAGATGGGAGAACCTTCCAGAAGAACAACTATCTCTGCAGCACTCTACCAATCAGGCCTTTATGGTAGTGGCCAGATGGAAGCCACTCCTCAATAAAAGGCACATGACAGCCTGCTTGGAGTTTACCAAAAGGCACATAAAGAAACAAGATTCTCTGGTCTGATGAAACCAAGATTGAACTCTTTGGCCTGAATGCCGAGTGTCACGTCTGGAGGAAACCTGGCACCATCCCTACGGTGAAGCATGGTGGTGGCAGCATCATGCTGTGTTTTTCAGCAGCAGGGACTGGGAGACTAGTCAGGATCGAGGGAAAGATGAATGGAGCAAAGTACAGAGAGATCCTTGATGAAAACCTGCTCCTTGTGTGATCCAGCCATCCAATCTGACAGAGGTTGAGAAGATCTGCAGAGAAGAATGGGGGAAACTCCACAAATACAGGTGTGCCAAGCTTGTAGCGTCATACCCAAGAAGACTTGAGGCTGTAATCGCTGGCAAACACGATTCAAAAAAGTGTAAAGGGTCTGAATACCTATCTAAATGTGACATTTCAGTTATTTGCAATTTTTCTCAGATTTCAAAATAAATGTTTTCACTTTGTCATTATGGGTATTGTGGGTAGATTGATGTCATTATTGGGTATTGTGTGTAGATTGATGAGGAAAATGTTTTATTTTATCCATTTTAGAATAAGGCTGTAACGTAACAAAATGTGGAAAAAGTCAAGGGGTCTGAATTCTTTCCGAATGCACTGCATATACAAAAGTATGTGGACACCCCTTCACATTAGTGGATTTGGCTATTTCATCACACCAGTTGCTGACAGGTGTATCAAATCAAGCACACAGCCATGCAATCTCCATAGACAAACATTGGCAGTAGAATGGCCTTACTGAAGAGCTCAATAACTTTCAGTTATGTCAAATGTCTGCCTCGGCCAACTGTAAGTGCTATTATTGTGAAGTGGAAACGTCTAGGAGCAACAACAGCTAAGCCCCGAAGTGGTAGTTCACACAAGATCACAGAATGGGGCCACCAAGTGTTGAAGCGTGTAGCGTGTATAAATCGTCTGACCTCGGTTGCAAAATTCACTTCCGAGTACCAAACTGCCTCTGGAAGCAACGTCAGCACAATAACTGTTTGTCAGGAGCTTCATGAAATGGGTTTCCATGGCCGAGCAGCCGTACACAAGCCTAAGATCACCACGCGCAACGGCAAGCGTCGGCTGGAGTGGTGTAAAGCACGTGTTAACTGTAAAGTTTGGTGGAGGAGTAATAATGGTCTGGGGCTGTTTTTCATGGTTCAGGACCCTTAGTTCCAGTGAAGGGAAATCTTAACACTACAGCATACAATGACATTCTAGACAATTCTGTGCTTCCAACTTTGTGGCAACATTTTGGGGAAGGCCCTTTCCTGTTTCAGCATGACAATACTCCTGTGCACAAAGTGAGGTCCATACAGAAATGGTTTGTCGATCGGTTTGGAAGAACTTAACTGGCCTGCATAGAGCCCTGACCTCAACCCCACCGAAAACCTTTGGGATGAATTGGAACGCTGACTGCGAGCCAGGCCTAATCGCCCCAACATCAGTGCCCGACCTCACTAATGCTCTTGTGGCTGAATGGAAGTAAGTCCCCGCAACAATGTTCCAACATCTAGTGAAAAGCCTTCCCAGAAGAGTGGAGGCTGTTAGATAGATAGATAGATAGATAGATAGATAGATAGATAGATAGATAGATAGATAGATAGATAGATAGATAGATAGATAGATAGATAGATAGATAGATAGATAGATAGATAGATAGATAGATAGATAGATACTTTATTGATCCCTGAGTGGAACATTTCTTTGTCAAGCAGCTACTTCAGTAGTTAAAAATGCATATGATATGAGCGAGGGTAATAATAGTTTACTTAATAGACAGACTGGGTAAATGAACAGGTAAGTGGATATTTTGCATGGTTAAATTAGCTGAACAGGTAAATATACAGTTATATTTACAGATAAGTGAATATTTGCATGGTTACACAAACTGTACAGGTAAATGACAGGAAGAGAAACTTAAATAGCTAAATGTGTGTATGATATAATTTGGGGTAATAATAGTAATTCTCTTAAAATACAGTCTTTAGTGCGCAGGGTTTAATTACAGATAAATGCCCGTATTGCACATTCAATATACTAAAAGCAATGAGAAAAGGTGCAACTGACAGGATACTAATATGCATTCCTGAGTGAATGACTACGTAAGTTAGGTCCAAGAATTACTTGCAATATTGCACGTGATATGATATAACAACTGTACATGAGTATGTATATACAGACCTGCATGAATAAATAGGTCCTGAGTGAATGAGTGATGACGGACCAGTTACTCACGGATGGATGCATAATTGTTAAACTAGGTCCTAACACCCCAACAGTTCCAGGTCTATGTTGCCGACGGCACGGCACCCCGGTGAGGCATTAAATAGTCTAATAGCCGCCGGCAGGAAGGACCTCCTGTAGCGCTCTCTGGCACACCGTGGCTCCTCTGCGTCATAACCATGGCGTGCAGAGGGTGGGTGACGTTGTCCATGATGGCCAGCAGTTTGGCCAGGATCCGTCTCTCCGCCACCTCCTCTAGAGTGTCAAGGCTAATCCCCAGAACAGAGCTAGCCTTCCTGATCAGCTTATTTACCCGAGAAGCATCACCGGCCTTTATGTTGGCGCCCCAGCACACCACTGCAAAAAAGATGGCACTGGCCACCACAGACTGGTAGAAGGTATGCAGTAGTTTACTGTTATAGCATCAAAGGAGGGACCAACTCCATATTAATGCCCATATTTTGGAATGAGACGTTTGACGAGCAGGTGTCCACGTACTTTTGGCCATGTAGTGTATCTTTTTCAAGGTGTTTTACAGACGGTACCAGATGGATGGAAGTATATTTTGGGTCGATTTTAGCCTAAGGCCGCAGAATGTCCAGGACCAGGCCTGTCTCTGCTGCTGTCAACCGTTCATCTGAGCTTGTCAAAACATGTCGAGTTAATTGAATATGGATTTTCAGACGCTCAGACGTCATGTACCGGCGGCGTATACTTCAGAACACTTTACTGATGATGGCGACTATGACGGGTGACTGATGCCACTGAGAAACTAGCTAAGCGAGCGATCCTCTCCCTTTGCGTGTACTTTGCGTGTACTTTGCGTGTGGATAAGCCTGTGTACTTTGCATTAGGGTTTAATATTTTCCCAGTATTTTACGAAATGTTCCATCCTGAGAATAAATCACTTTTCCCACCAAAACCAGAAGTGTCATTCAAAATCATTATAAAGCATATGAATAGGCCCATGTCTGGATCTGATTACAGCTTTATCCAATACATACTGAATACACCTGTATATGATTAGTAGCTCTTTCTCTCTCTCATCATTGCTTCACTTCTTCCTCGCTTTCAACAGTTAAATGAATTACGTTTCATTGTCCTCATCTTTATCCTTCTAATGACATCCTTGAATAATATTGGACTAGAATGAGATCCTACCACCTCTTTCGCTTTCCTATCAAACTACCCGTGATTTATATTTTCTGCTCTATTTAACATTCAGCAAACAAGAGCTTGTGTACCTCCTCCAATAGTCTGTTGGTACAACAAATGCTAAAGAAAGGATCTATTCTATTCTAGCTTTTCCTGCATGGGACTCCAAGAGCTAAGGAGCTAATGAGTCAAACACATTGTTTCCATGGGTTTGACTCCATTACAATGAGCCCATCCTCCTATAGCTCCTCCCACCAGCCTCCTCTGGTGTGTGTCTATGTGTGCAGGCCAGCGGGTCAGGGAAGAGTTGCGTTCTGTGGTTCTGATGAAGACAGATGTGGTCCAGCAGACACATCCCACCACCCTCACATGAAATGTCTCTCCCACTACCACGGACGGCGAAGACTATGACTGACACATACACATCACATGACCAATTCAGTTTGAGTTCATTTATTCTTGCTCACAGATGCAGAATTTAGATAGATAGATAGATAGATAGATAGGTACTTTATTGATCCCCCGGGGGGGAAATTTCATTGTCAAGCAGCTACAACAAAACACAGGGCAGGTGCAAAATGCCACAACGAAAGTACACAAAAGACAGATACACGGTACATGATACATAGAGCGGCAGTATGAAAAAGTATAGAAATACAAGATATCTGGAGTGCAAAAAAAAGCTATAAAAGGACATTGCATAGTATGGGTGGTTGGCTGAATATGTACACTATACGTTGGTGGATGTTGGATGGTTAACTATACTATACAGGTCGATGGCATTACATGACTAATAATAGCAAAACACTCAATACGTAAAATCCATAACACATAATACGTGACATAGATAGAATATAGATAACTTGAAACATTACAGAACATTTTTCATTATGTAAATCAAGATATTGAAATGTGATTGTAAAAAACGTTTAAGAGCTGGAGTTATTATACAGTCTGACAGCGGTGGGTAGAGTGGCGTTATACAGGGGGTTATACAGGACAGTTATACAGGGCAGTTATACAGGGCAGTTATACAGGACAGTTATACAGGGGGTTATACAGGACAGTTATACAGGACAGTTATACAGGACAGTTATACAGGGCAGTTATACAGGACAGTTATACAGGGCAGTTATACAGGACAGTTATACAGGACAGTTATACAGGACAGTTATACAGGGGGTTATACAGGACAGTTATACAGGACAGTTATACAGGACAGTTATACAGGGGGTTATACAGGACAGTTATACAGGACAGTTATACAGGGGGTTATACAGGACAGTTATACAGGACAGTTATACAGGACAGTTATACAGGACAGTTATACAGGACAGTTGGTAGCTGTTTCTCAGGAGCCTGGTAGTACAGTTACCTCTGTTTGGAGGGAGCAGGTCATTCAGTGGATGGTCAAGAGTGTGTATGTCCTTCTCCAGGTGCACTGCAGCCTGCTCTGGCCTGCTCTGCAGTGACGGGACCTGTGGTTGGACTGCTCTACCTCTGGAGATGATCCTCAAGGCCCTCTCTGCACCCTGTCTATCTGGGCTTGCTGCTTTTTACTGCATCCAACTAACAGCACTCCACCGTATTCCAGACAAGGCCTGGCCAGTGTAGTATAGACTGTGACCAGATAGAGAGATAGATAGATAGATAGATACTTCATTGATCCCTGAGGAGAAATGTATTTGTCAAGCAGCTACGAACAACACAGGACAGGTGCAAATTGCCAGAACGAAATACACAAAAGACAGATTCACAATACATAGTGCGGCAGTATGAAAAAGTTTAAAAATACAAGAAGTCTGGAGTGCAAAATGCTGTAAAAAGGCATTGCATAGTATGAGTCAAGAACATGTTGTTGGATGTGGCCCACTCTTCCAGCTGCTTTGCCTCCAAGCCCATGGAAGTGTCCTCTTGGATGCTGGTTAATGGTATGGCTCGGGACAGTCAGACATCATCTGCATACCCAGTGTCCAGAGTGTCACTGAAGACAACTTTCAGGGTGGACATGTAAAGGAGAAACAGATAAGGTGAAACCACGCCCCCTTGTGGCACACCAGAGGTGACCTCTGACCAAGGGCGAAATGTGCCATTTTCCATCAGCCTCTGCCTTCTTCCGGTGGTGTAGCTGTGGAGCCAGGCTAGTAACCTTGGACACAGTTCAATGTCAGACAGATGTTGCAGGAGCTTTGCGTGATCTACTCGATCAAAGGCTTTGGACATATCAGCAAATAACACCCTCACCATTGTTGGTTTTGTGGAGTCTGTAGCTGTCAGCCAGGAGGGTGTGGTATTTACACGGGTGGTAGTAGTGCTGGACTTTAGGAGGTTCATGTTCTGCTGCCATGAGTGTTTTATGATGAAGCTCTCCTGGGTTTTTCCAAGGCATGAAATTAGAGAGATGGGCCTCCAGTCACTAGTTGTACATGGGTTTGATTCCAGTCACTAGTTGTACATGGGTTTGATTCCAGTCACTAGTTGTACATGGGTTTGATTCCAGTCACTAGTTGTACATGGGTTTGATTCCAGTCACTAGTTGTACATGGGTTTGATTCCAGTCACTAGTTGTACATGGGTTTGACACTTTAGGTATGGGACACACATTTGCAGTCTTCCAGGCAGCAGGAACAGTTCCCTGCCAGTAGGAGATGTTAACAATGTGTGTGATGACAGGGGCTAGATGTTCTGCATGCTCTATTAGTATCCAGGATGGAATGCCATCAGGCCCACATGCTTACCTGAGTCTGGCCAATGCTTCATAGCTCAACCTGCCTTGTAGGCAGAGGGAAGATGACTAGAGGTGTGGAGTTTGTCCATGCCTCAGCAAAAAAGCCATTGAAAACATCAGCCTCGTCGTCGCCTTCAACTCCCTCGACCTGTATTCTCCCTCCTGGTGGTGTCTTTGTCTCAGTCCTTTGTTAATAAAGTCCCACCATTCTCCCTCCTGATGGTGTCTTTGTCTCAGTCCTTTGTTAATAAAGTCCCACCATTCTCCCTCCTGGTGGTGTCTTTGTTCCAGTCCTTTGTTAATAAAGTCCCACCATTCTCCCTCCTGATGGTGTCTTTGTCTCAGTCCTTTGTTAATAAAGTCCCACCATTCTCCCTCCTGGTGGTGTCTTTGTTCCAGTCCTTTGTTAATAAAGTCCCACCATTCTCCCTCCTGGTGGTGTCTTTGTTCCAGTCCTTTGTTAATAAAGTCCCACCATTCTCCCTCCTGATGGTGTCTTTGTCTCAGTCCTTTGTTAATAAAGTCCCACCATTCTCCCTCCTGGTGGTGTCTTTGTTCCAGTCCTTTGTTAATAAAGTCCCAGCATTCTCCCTCCTGGTGGTGTCTTTGTCTCAGTCCTTTGTTAATAAAGTCCCACCATTCCTGAGGGTTTTTCTTCTTTAGGTCCTGGATGTCAGTTTTGTAGTAGTTCGTCTTTGCTTCCTTGATAATCATTTGCAGTGTTTCTGTATTTTCTCCATTTCATTGTTTTTCCCATCTGTTGAATATCTTGTGTCTTTTTCTGATGACAGACTTTATTTGTTCAGTCATCCAGGGCTTGTCCTGTGTTGTTGTTTTATTAATGGCATGCATACATGAATGCAGGAGCTGAACGTCTCCACCAGAGGAAATACAACAGAACAGAGGCAGTACAACAGAACAGAGGAAGTACAACAGAACAGAGGCAGTACAACAGAACAGAGGAAGTACAACAGAACAGAGGCAGTACAACAGAACAGAGGAAGTACAACAGAACAGAGCTGCTTCATTATCACTGCAACATCAACATATGAAAAAATGGCACATTTCTATGTTTTCTAGTCAAAAAGATAAGTGTTTCCGATGACATCATCTGGTGTTCATCATGTAATTTTAACCAATTGGTAGGCCACGCCTCCTCATAATTGGTTAAATTCACATAGTGCACACTAGATGATGTCATCGTTAATGAAAGAAGATGATAAAAATGGTCCGGTCATAATCCTACAGTAAGGGCGTCAGGTAGCCTAGCGTTTAGAGCGTTGGGCCAGTAACTGAAAGGTCGCTGGTTCGAATACCCGAGCCGACAAGGTGAAAAGCCTGTCGGTGTCCTTGAACAAGGCACTTAACCCTAATTTGCTCCAGGGGAGCCGTACTACTATGGCTGTCATAGTAAATAAGAATTTGTTCTTAACTGACTTGCCTAGATAAAGGTTAAATAAAAACAAAATAAAGAACCTAAGTTTAACCTGCAGTAAAATGCAACTTCATGGGCCCTTAAAAGGATAGTTCATCCAAATTACAGAATGACATTGGTTAACCTGGAAGCAGTCTATGAACAAGGTATGACAGTCTATGAACAAGGTATGACAGCAATCCATGCTTTGGTTTACTTTTCCTGCCACGGTTTCCACATGCTAACATTTAGTATTTGTGGCACAAATCCCATTCAGGTCATAAAACCGATATTAGCATTTTTCACGCATCACATCCAAATAATCCGAAGTTGTGGAGCTTCTCCATTACGGTTCCCCTCCTCGTCCTCGCTCTTCTCTCGCTATGGACCCAGAACCTAATAGAGCATCTGACCAATTATGCAAGACTTTAGTACTGGGTTAACTGAGATTACTTACAGGGTAAGGAAAGCTTAGTGACAATTTATAATTTGGTGAACTATCCCTGTAACAGTGCTTTAGAGATGCATGCACCATGGATTGGTGATTAGTTAGCTGTCTCCCATGTTTAATAATGGTGAGAAACTGTTAGTGGAAAGAGAAGAGTTCAGGTTAAGACGTGTTATCAACATTCTGGATAAAACATACAATCTCTGTATGAGAAACGAGCATCAAAGGGTTCATTTAAAATAATAGGTTCACTTCATAATAATAGTCTGAATAAGATCCCTCCAGGGTTGCATTTATTTTGTCTTTTAGCTAAATCTAAAATGTTCCACCTATTATGCGAGGGCTTGCAAATTTGACCAATCACTTCATTATTACTGCATAAGTAGGCATTGCACGGCTTGAGGGAGACAATGACCTCCTGTCTGATGTTCAGACTCTGCTTGCAGATGTAAGAGAAGAAATCCATACTGCCCCGCCCACTTCACTGTTGTTCCCAGCAGAGGAAACTGCAGTTCTGAAATACATCAAATGTATTGCTGGCAAGAGCATCCTGTCTGGTGCAGAGATCCGTGTGGGTTTTACAATCAGTTGAGTCCGGTTAAAGTCAAGACAAATATTCTTAAAAAGTAAAAATCCCCTAAGACGACTAAATAAGATAACAGAAAAGGTTTTAAATACTTAGAAATAGTACCAAGAGAAATCCCGACAACAGATAAATGTGTATTTTGATTTATGGCCAGGTCTATAACCAAAAGCTCAAATTTGGTTCTGTTCTTCTTTAGGCAGATGATTCCCACTCTGCCTTTACACTTGTTTACACTGAGATGCACTGGGGTTGGAACGCCATCATGGATATATTAAGACACCGCAGGCAGGCGCGAGATATGGGTCGTAAAATGTACCTTAATGCAGGGATGGGATTTGCCCCTGTACTCCACATTTGTGACTCGTTTCAAGAAACTAGGCATATGTCGCACTTCACTACTTCACAGGAAAGGCATTTGAACATAAACATATAAACTTTCATGTTCCTTCATAACAAACTTGTATGTCATCTGAAAATACAAATACAATGGTTAAATTACGAGCCTAGTTGGTTCAGCCACAGAAAAAGACAGGAACCTTTCCGCTAGCCATGATTGGCTGAGATAATAGATGGGCTGGACATGCTGAGAGGTGAGTTTGGATTGGTCCGCCATGCAGCTTCTGTCTATAACATGATGCTCAGTTTGTCTAGCTAATCCTTTCTAATGCTGCTTTTTAGAAAGACAAAGAACTGCAACAAAGAAGTTGACCGAGTTTTGAAATCAGTGGAATGCCCAGTGGAAGCAGAGTATGATATCTAAGGAGATGGAGAACATTCTGGTGTTTGATTGCAAATTTTATGCAGAGGGAGTCGAAAAGAGAACACCTGTCTCTGGATTACATCTTCAAACTAAGTGCAACCATGGCATCCGCAACAGAGAGGGGGAAGCGTTCATCCATGTATACGGGTAAGAGAGTCTAGGGAGTTACATTTTCAGATATTATGTTTCTAATTTTGTCAGAAAGTTGTTTTCATTGCAAGTTAAAGCTTACTGTTAAGCTCGCTAGCTAACGTTACTTGTATGATCTGTGTAGTAATATTATTTGTATTTCAGAAAGCGATTTGCATTGTTAGTTATAGCCAAATGTTAGCTAGCTAGCTAACATCGAACCTAGTTGGTAAATTTAGCTACCTGCAGATTCATGCATGGTAGTAACATTATGAGTTGGTGTGTGTTTACCAGAGACGGTAATGTGAAGATCAACCTGCACCAAAGTCTAATCAGGATATAACATTAGGCCAAGTTCTAGAATTCTCCAGTAGAATGCCCTGCTTTTATTTCGTCACACATATTTTTTGTTATTAGCTCTCCATTAACTTGTAAATAATGATCTTGTTGTGAGTTTATTTTCCTGTAATAATGAATAAAAATTAGAAATGATATGGTAATTATTTTAACTGCCTAGCCAGCTAGCTTAACTCTAGCTAGCTAGCTAACAAGCTAGAAACTAACCAAAACATTGTTAAGAAAGTTGCTTTTAGTTGCCTGGTTTCTAGATTGACATATCCTGAGTTCATTTTTAAAGATTGACATATCCTGAGTTCATTTTTAAAGATTGACATATCCTGAGTTCATTTTTAAAGATTGACATATCCTGAGTTCATTTTTAAAGATTGACATATCCTGAGTTCATTTTTAAAGATTGACATATCCTGAGTTCATTTTTAAACGGATGGGTTTATTGGTGTTAAAAATACACCAGTCATGCTATTTTGGACAACCAGGCTGCCGTTTTTGTGTTTATACTTTTTCATAAAGACAACGACAAGTTTGATGTCGGACGACAATAGAATGTTCAAGATGTCACTGCGACAACTGTCTACAGACAATGTCAATAGATGTAGTATAAACCAGCCTTTAGTCTTGAAATCTTTGGTTGTTTAGCACTTGCCTCACGTGAATCCTTTAAAGATGGGTGGTTTACCAAAACATTCAAGGGCCATTTTCTCAAAAGTGAGTTTACAAGTTTATCAACTTTCATTGCAGAAATATTTTTCCATTGTTCCTCAACTGTAGTGTATGATATACCATGTTGTAGCTCTGAGTCTCTACTTTTGTCCAATGTAAAAAACACACTTTGCTACATAGGACCGAATCCAGGTGGTCGGTCACATTTGAACTTTCGTCTGTAGTTGCCTACTTGAGTCTGTTAAAGTAGGCAACTAGAGACGCTGCTGACAGTGTGTGTGCGAGATGCCGGATAAAAGGCAATTTTAAAATCAACCCGTGACTCCAACCCTGTCTCTACGAGAGACAACACGACATAAAGAGAGACCTAAGACAACAACACAGCATGGCAGCAACACATGACAACACAGCATGGTAGTAACACAACATGGTAGCAACACAACATGGTAGCAACACAAAACATGGTACAAACATTATTGAACACAGACAACAGCACAAAGGGCAAGAAGGTAGAGATGACAATACATCACTCAAAGCAGCCACAACTGTCAGTAAGAGTGTCCATGATTGAGTCTTTGAATGAAGAGATGGAGATAAAACTGTCCAGTTTGAGTGTTTGTTGCAGCTCGTTCCAGTCGCTAGCTGCAGAGAACTGAAAAGATGAGTGACCCAGGGATGTGTGTGCTTTGGGGACCTTTAACAGAATGTGACTGGCAGAACGGGTGTTGTATGTGGAGGATGAGGGCTGCAGTAGATATCTCAGATAGGGGGGAGTGAGGCCTAAGAGGGTTTTAGAGGTGTATTCATTACGGAAACCTTTTACCGTTTACTAACCAAACAGAAGCAAAACGAGTTTCTATTGGACACATTCACTTAGGTCCTTCCCCTTTCATTCAGTTTGCTTCCATTTAAGAAACGTTTTGCAACAGAACCGGTGGAATGAATACAAGATGACGTGATGTAGAACTCCCACGCAGGTAATAACCCTGTCATGGATAAACTGTTCTGTGTGTAAATACTATAAACGCCCAGGGAAAACATCCAGAAACTAACTTTAGCCTGCACCATGCTGCGCAAAACATGTGCTGTAAGTTAACCTTGTATCATTTCCTATGACAAACATGGTTCTCTGCAATAATTTAAATAATAAATACAAAATCAAAGTAATTAAGACACTTAGAAATTCCAAGATTAGTAAACATTGTAAGCATTTATATTTATTTTAAATCCAGACCATAATTTACTTAATTTCATCTGCAGTTAAAGCATATACTGTATGCTAGTGAACCATACATATCATTCACCATTAACTACAGTCAGATGGTGAACCATTAACTACAGTCAGATGGTGAACCATTAACTACAGTCAGATGGTGAACCATTAACTACAGTCAGATGGTGAATCATCAACTACAGTCAGATGGTGAATCATCAACTACAGTCAGATAGCCCACACTACTACCTCATCCCCATATTTATTTTTGTTATTTTCACAAATCTTGCACTCCAGTATCTCTATTTGCACATCATAATTTGCACATCCTTCATTCCTGTGTTAATGATGATAATCTGTAATTTGTCTCACCACTATGGTCTATTTATTGTCCTACCTCTTAAACTTACTGCATTTTGCACTACATTTTGCACTCTGTATATAGACTTTCCATTGTGTTTTTGACCATGTTTGTTTACTGTGTAACTCTGTTGTTGTTTTTGTCGCACTGCTTTGCTTTGTCTTGGCCAGGTCGCAGTTGCAAATGAGAACTTGTTCTCAACTGACCTACCTGGTTAAATAAAGGTGAAATAAAAAATAAAAAAAAAGATGGTGAACCATTAACTACAGTCAGATGGTGAACCATTAACTACAGTCAGATGGTGAACCATTAACTACAGTCAGATGGTGAGCCACAGATGTGGAGCCACAGTAACAAGCATTCTAGTGTTGGAGATGAATAATACTACAGCTGTTAGATACATACTGCAGTATTCAAATAAAATAAAATAAAATGTATTTATAAAGCCTTTTACATCAGCCGAAAGTGCTATACAGAAACCCAGCCTAAAACCCCAAACAGCAAGCAATGCAGATGTAGAAGCACGGTGGCTGGAAAAACTCCCTAGAAAGGCAAAACCTAGGAAGAAACCTAGAGAGGAACCAGGCTCTGAGGGGAGGCCAGTCCTCTTCTGG
This sequence comes from Thymallus thymallus, assembly GCA_023634145.1. Taxonomy (NCBI): domain Eukaryota; kingdom Metazoa; phylum Chordata; class Actinopteri; order Salmoniformes; family Salmonidae; genus Thymallus; species Thymallus thymallus. The sequence continues at coordinate 43,503,140 of CM042413.1, forward strand.
CTGTGCCGGGTGAAGATTATAACAATTCATGGCCATTAAGGCCAGTTCTTTCTCCAAGATGTTCAAATGTTCATAGATGACCAGCAGGGTCAAATAATAATCATAGTGGTTGTAGAAGTTGCAGCAGGTAAATACATCAGGAGTGAATGTCACTTGGTTTTGACCAATAAGAAAATTACAACACATTCTTCATTGGCTAATAAAAACCACATTTCTATGTTCAGTATTTCTCCCATGTGTTCATTCATGTAAAGTCTTAATTATATTGCAGTAATAAGTGGTGATGTGTGGAATGTATTCCTGTTGGATCTCATTGTATATAATTCCCTTCTCAGAGTTAAGCTGACTTATTGACAGAATCAAGTGTCCATGTACCTTTAAATACTGTAATTGCAAGGTATTGTAATATTACTCAGAAATATTAGCAAAAAAGTTGACCTATAAAAAAGAGGTACAAAGAAACAGTACAATTGTTTTAGTATGAATACTGCGTTGGTTGGAACATGTATTACACAGAGTACCTACATTCCATCAGAGCGGTGCTGTGTTCAGCCTGTGTGTGTTCGTGCCTGGCTCATTGTTTAGGCCTATATGATCACAAAAGAGAACTTCATCAAAAATAGAATTCATTATTACCCTGCATCAATTGACATGCGTCTGAAAGCGGTATTGATCTGTTTTTCATTATATTTTTTACATTAAATGATATTCATTATTTTTCTTAAGCATTATATGGTTTGCTGTAAATAATTGATAACAGAAAAAGGAAGATCCCAACTTCCCATTAATGATTCTAACCTTCTGTATCTATGGCCCTGTCACACTATGATTCTAACCTTCTGTATCTATGGCCCTGTCACACTATGATTCTAACCTTCTGTATCTATGGCCCTGTCACACTATGATTCTAACCTTCTGTATCTATGGCCCTGTCACACTATGATTCTAACCTTCTGTATCTATGGCCCTGTCACACTATGATTCTAACCTTCTGTATCTATGGCCCTGTCATATTATGATTCTGACCTTCTGTATCTATGGCCCTGTCACACTATGATTCTAACCTTCTGTATCTATGGCCCTGTCACACTATGATTCTAACCTTCTGTATCTATGGCCCTGTCACACTATGATTCTAACCTTCTGTATCTATGGCCCTGTCACACTATGATTCTAACCTTCTGTATCTATGGCCCTGTCACACTATGATTCTAACCTTCTGTATCTATGGCCCTGTCACACTATGATTCTAACCTTCTGTATCTATGGCCCTGTCACACTATGATTCTAACCTTCTGTATCTATGGCCCTGTCACACTATGATTCTAACCTTCTGTATCTATGGCCCTGTCACACTGTATTATTCTGTCCCTGATTCTAGCTTCAAATACTGTTTGTTTCTCTAAAATTGTTTTATACAGGAAAGAAAACCATTAAAAACATATCAATAGTAGAAACGGTAACGTTAGGGTCGGTTTCCCAGACAGGTAGCGTCAGGGTCGGTTTCCCAGACAGGTAGCGTCAGGGTCGGTTTCCCAGACAGGTAGCGTCAGGGTCGGTTTCCCAGACAGGTAGCGTTAGGGTCGGTTTCCCAGACAGGTAGCGTCAGGGTCGGTTTCCCAGACAGGTAGCGTCAGGGTCGGTTTCCCAGACAGGTAGCGTCAGGGTCGGTTTCCCAGACAGGTAGCGTCAGGGTCGGTTTCCCAGACAGGTAGCGTCAGGGTCGGTTTCCCAGACAGGTAGCGTCAGGGTCGGTTTCCCAGACAGGTAGCGTTAGGGTCGGTTTCCCAGACAGGTAGCGTCAGGGTCGGTTTCCCAGACAGGTAGCGTCAGGGTCGGTTTCCCAGACAGGTAGCGTCAGGGTCGGTTTCCCAGACAGGTAGCGTCAGGGTCGGTTTCCCAGACAGGTAGCGTTAGGGTCGGTTTCCCAGACAGGTAGCGTCAGGGTCGGTTTCCCAGACAGGTAGCGTCAGGGTCGGTTTCCCAGACAGGTAGCGTTAGGGTCGGTTTCCCAGACAGGTAGCGTCAGGGTCGGTTTCCCAGACAGGTAGCGTCAGGGTCGGTTTCCCAGACAGGTAGCGTCAGGGTCGGTTTGCCAGACAGGTAGCGTCAGGGTCGGTTTCCCAGACAGGTAGCGTCAGGGTCGGTTTCCCAGACAGGTTCCTGGACTAAAACATTCTCAATGGAGATTCTACATTGAAAGAGCTTTTTAGTTAAAGTCTTAATCTGTGTCTGGGAACCATCATCATGAAGCTCACGCCTCCCTTAACTCCTGTTCTAATCTAGAAGGTTCAGTTTGGGCCATCATCATGACTGGCCCATTCCTTTAAGCTCTGTCCAGTAAGGGGGACATCCATTAGTCACCTTAATGACTTTGATAATAAGTAGATTAAGATTACTAACTGACCCTCATTATTAACCAGTCAGCAAACTAACATTTTACAACAGAAAACACTGACAGAGATCTGTATATAATGACTAGATGCTCGTGTCTCCACCCTAACAATGGGAGTCGTCCCAAGGCGGGAAGGCAGGTGACAAGTTTAGGCCCAAGATAAGCCCATAGAAACTCATTGGACTTATTTTGGACACGTTTTGGCTAGAGTGAAACCTCTCGCTTCACCTCTTCCTCTCTGATACTGTGAATGCATACAAGGACCAGACATTTTTCATTAAGAGCTTAATGGGAACATGCAACAATAGCAAGCCTATCGTCTTACAGTCAAAAGGCTATTTAGCCTATTATTGAACATGCAACTCCTGTAATGAAGCAGCTTATAAAACATAATTGTCAAACATTTGCCAAAATGCAATTTGCGGAAAACACAGTTCTAAACAGTGCAGCTAATTTTAGGAAAAAATGTTACTTAACCTTTAACTAGGCAAGTCAGTTAAGAACAAATTCTTATTTACAATGACGGCCTACCGGTGAACAGTGGGTTAACTGCCTTGTTCAGGGGCAGAACAACAGATTTTTACCTTGTCAGCTCGGGGATTCAAACCAGCAAACTTTTGGTTACTGACCCAACGCCCTAACCACTAGGCAACCTGTCACCTAACGCTTCCAACACACCGACTGCATCATAATAATAGTCTGCAGCATAATAATAGTCTGCATCATAATAATAGTCTGCATCATAATAATAGTCTGCATCATAATAATAGTCTGCATCATCATAATAGTCTGCAGCATAATAATAGTCTGCATCATAATAATAGTCTGCATCATAATAATAGTCTGCATCATAATAATAGTCTGGATCATAATAATAGTCTGCAGCATAATAATAGTCTGCATCATAATAATAGTCTGCATCATAATAATAGTCTGCATCATAATAATAGTCTGCATCATAATAATAGTCTGCATCATCATCTAGATGTGTGTCCAACAACAGTTTAACATTCACCTTCTCTAGCATTTCTGTCAATCCGTTTACACAGACAGTTTGACGCATCCGTTTGGTAAATCCACAGAACACACTGCAACTGCCTCTGCAACGCAGCGCTGCAAGGCAAACACAGCCTTCCATTGGAAATGAATGTACTTCTGGTTTTACCACGACGCCATGACGCTGTCGCTGTGTTCAAAGCTTAATGCGAGCGGTTCCATATGTGACCGAGATGAACATCTCCATTAGAAACATAGAAAGTGGAGGATCTAATAACTAGGATTCAACCACTAGGATGGGTTGATAATATGACTAGGATTCAATCACTAGGATGGTTGATAATATGACTAGGATTCAACCACTAGGATGGTTGATAATATGACTAGGATTCAACCACTAGGATGGTTGATAATATGACTAGGATTAAACCACTAGGATGGTTGATAATATGACTAGGATTCAACCACTAGGATGGTTGATAATATGACTAGGATTGTGCCTTTGGCTTCTGGACAACAAAAGAAAGTTGATATGAAAACCAATAGAAAATGAGAGAAATGCTGGTTAAAGGTATGAGGAAGTCTATTGCCTCCATGTTTCTACGGATGTATTTTTGACAAGGCGACTTTGAAGCAAGATAATTATACTGCCTCCAGCTCACATGACATTATACTGCCTCCAGCTCACATGACATTATACTGCTTCCAGCTCACATGACATTATACTGCTTCCAGCTCACATGACATTATACTGCTTCCAGCTCACATGACATTATACTGCTTCCAGCTCACATGACATTATACTGCTTCCAGCTCACATGACATTATACTGCTTCCAGCTCACATGACATTATACTGCCTCCAGCTCACATGACATTATACTGCTTCCAGCTCACATGACATTATACTGCTTCCAGCTCACATGACATTATACTGCTTCCAGCTCACATGACATTATACTGCTTCCAGCTCACATGACATTATACTGCTTCCAGCTCACATGACATTATACTGCTTCCAGCTCACATGACATTATACTGCTTCCAGCTCACATGACATTATACTGCCTCCAGCTCACATGACATTATACTGCTTCCAGCTCACATGACATTATACTGCTTCCAGCTCACATGACATTATACTGCTTCCAGCTCACATGACATTATACTGCTTCCAGCTCACATGACATTATACTGCCTCCAGCTCACATGACATTATACTGCTTCCAGCTCACATGACATTATACTGCCTCCAGCTCACATGACATTATACTGCCTCCAGCTCACATGACATTATACTGCCTCCAGCTCACATGACATTATACTGCCTCCAGCTCACATGACATTATACTGCCTCTAGCTCACATGACATTATACTGCCTCCAGCTCACATTACATTATACTGCCTCCAGCTCACATGACATTATACTGCCTCCAGCTCACATGACAATAACTAGTCTCTGTATGCTGTCTGACAGGTGATATTCCTCTAACTAGTCTCTGTATGCTGTCTGACAGGTGATATTCCTCTAACTAGTCTCTGTATGCTGTCTGACAGGTGATATTCCTCTAACTAGTCTCTGTATGCTGTCTGACAGGTGATATTCCTCTAACTAGTCTCTGTATGCTGTCTGACAGGTGATATTCCTCTAACTAGTCTCTGTATGCTGTCTGACAGGTGATATTCCTCTAACTAGTCTCTGTATGCTGTCTGACAGGTGATATTCCTCTAACTAGTCTCTGTATGCTGTCTGACAGGTGATATTCCTCTAACTAGTCTCTGTATGCTGTCTGACAGGTGATATTCCTCTAACTAGTCTCTGTATGCTGTCTGACAGGTGATATTCCTCTAACTAGTCTCTGTATGCTGTCTGACAGGTGATATTCCTCTAACTAGTCTCTGTATGCTGTGCGCATGTGACAAATAAAATTCATGATGACTAACGGAAATCGCGCCAATTCAAATTAACCTATAGACTGATAAATATGGCCGGTGAAATGCGTTTTAACGGTTGCCGTTAACATCCCAAGACCTTAACCACTTAATATAAAGATAATGTATTAAATTATAAGGCACATTGAGATGAGATGATGCAGATCAGTGCAAGGTCCTTGTAGGTTCCTGGGTATCTTGGCATCTAGTGGGCATCTCCTGGGTATATTGGTATCTAGGTGGCATCCCCTGGGTATCTTGGGATCTAGTGGGCATCCCCTGGGCATCTTGGCATCTCCTCTGCATCCCCTGTGTATGTTGGCATCTCCTGGGTATCTTGGCATCTAGTGGGCATCCCCTGGGTATCTTGGCATCTCCTGGGCATCCCCTGTGTATCTTGGCATCTAGTGGGCATCCCCTGGGTATCTTGGCATCTAGTGGGCATCTCCTGGGTATCTTGGCATCTAGTGGGCATCCCCTGGGTATCTTGGCATCTAGTGGGCATCCCCTGGGTATCCCCTGGGTATCTTGGCATCTAGTGGGCATCTCCTGGGTATCTTGGCATCTAGTGGGCATCTCCTGGGTATATTGGCATCTAGTCGGCATCCCCTGGGTATCTTGGCATCTAGTCGGCATCCCCTGGGTATCTTGGCATCTAGTGGGCAAGTGAGTGAATGAAGGTCACTTTGTCATCAATGATGAGACAGTAAACATTGAACTGTCCTTGAAGGTGCCTGCCTGGGTGTCTTAGTCTTATTACAATCTGTCTGTAATACTAACCATCATCCCCAGGGGCCCTCAGTGTCTCCTAAAGGGCATACATTATATTACTATAGTGAGGCTGGAAGAGCTGCAGTAGAAATGTTGTGGTTTTCACTGAGCTTCCTCATCATCAGCCCCATCCCCTCTACTTCCTCTGGGTCTATGATGGGGGATGTAGGTGCCAGGGCTGGTCCTGGGCTCCCTCCTGTGGGCCCCCCGGTGTAGAAGGAGCCCTGGAGGTCCAGGTTAACACAGAAGAAGCCCGGCAGCAGCTGCCTCTGGTACTGGTCCAAACGACTGATAACATCCAGGACAGAGGAGCTGCCTCCACTAACCCAGCTAGGGAGCAGGCTAGCAGGGATGAGCTGGGCAGGCAGGGACTGGCAGTGACGCAGCTCCAACTGGTAGGAAAACCTATAGAGAGAGAGACTCATTACATTATGAGGGAATAAGGGCTTAAAGGGAGAATGTGGAAAGGTTTGTGTAGGAAAACCTAGAGGGACATGAAGGATTTATGAGGACATGCAGAAAGTAAGTTTGTGTTTGA
>CM042413.1:43514771-43522271 GCA_023634145.1 Thymallus thymallus
TCATAGACAGAGCAGACTCCAGGGTGTAGGGTGTAGTCTTACCTAACAGTCATAGACAGAGCAGACTCCAGGGTGTAGGGTGTAGTCTTACCTAACAGTCATAGACAGAGCAGACTCCAGGGTGTAGGGTGTAGTCTTACCTAACAGTCATAGACAGAGCAGACTCCAGGGTGTAGTCTTACCTAACAGTCATAGACAGAGCAGACTCCAGGGTGTAGGGTGTAGTCTTACCTAACAGTCATAGACAGAGCAGACTCCAGGGTGTAGGGTGTAGTCTTACCTAACAGTCATAGACAGAGCAGACTCCAGGGTGTAGGGTGTAGTCTTACCTAACAGTCATAGACAGAGCAGACTCCAGGGGGAGGGTGTAGGGAAGCATCATAGTCGTAACCATCCTGACTGGCAGCAGGTTGCTTAGAGACTGGACCAGACTGTATCTCTCCTTGCAGGCTTCCACCAGAGCTAGAGAGAGACAGAGAGAAGAGAGAACACTTAGAACACTCTAGAACCTGAGCTAGAGAGAGAGAAGAGAGGGCATTTAGAACACTCTAGAACCAGAGCTACAGAGAGACAGAGAGAAAGGAGAACACTTAGAACACTCTAGAACCAGAGCTACAGAGAGAAAAAGGAGAACACTTAGAACACTCTAGAACCAGAGCTACAGAGAGACAGAGAGAAAGGAGAACACTTAGAACACTCTAGAACCAGAGCTACAGAGAGACAGGAGAACACTTAGAACACTCTAGAACCAGAGCTACAGAGAGACAGGAGAACACTTAGAACACTGTAGAACCAGAGCTAAGAAGAGACAGGAGAACACTTAGAACACTCTAGAACCAGAGCTACAGAGAGACAGGAGAACACTTAGAACACTCTAGAACCAGAGCTACAGAGAGACAGGAGAACACTTAGGACAGTGAAAATACTCCCTGAATACACAGCATGCTACAATACCCCTCCAGTTACCCAGAGAACAGGAAAACAAAGGCAGATGGCTCCAGAGCGGGGCAGCTCTAAGGCACTGCATCACAGTGAAAGAGGTCACTGCAGTCCCTGGTTTGAATCCAGGCTGTATCACAGTCCCATAGGGCGGCGCAGCGTCATCCAGGTTTGGCCGGTGTAGGCCGTCATTGTAAATAGGAATTTGTTCTTAACTGACTAGCCTAGTTAAATAAAGGTTCACTAAAATAAAAAAATAAACAGTACAATTCACTCACTAAAAACAACATCTAAATACATGAGTTACAGATAGAGGAAAGACAACAGGACCTAACATTAACAACCAAATGCGGGTAGGTTTTGACATTGGCGGGTGGACAGTGTATTCCACCAGCCGTGTTGGCGGGTGGACAGTGTATTCCACCAGCCGTGTTGGCGGGTGGACAGGGCTCCACAGTGCAAGCGTTTCACTCCTATTTGTGAATAAAATAGTCAAGTATGATCAGATTTATAGTAAAATAAATGCTGCAGTAGCTGCTTAGTATTTCCACCGTTTTGTTTCATAGCTGGTAACTTAAGTCTTAAGTCAAAGAACTAGGAATCCCATAAAGCCTGTTCCACCTGGTGCTGCAACACTGCCTGGCTGGGGCTGAGCACACGTCAAAAGCCAAGATAAATATTCATTTTTAGAAGCGCTGAGCACAGGCATAAAAGTTGGTCTAATTTACTTGAAGGAGAGTCTACTGGAGTGAGGCCCCTTAGTTCCAGTGAAGGGAAATCTTAACGCTACAGCATACAATGACATTCTAGACAATTCTGTGCTTCCAACTTTGTGGCAACAGTTTGGGGAAGTCACTTCCCTGTTTCAGCATGACAATACCCCTGTGCACAAATCGAGGTCCATACAGAAATGGTATGTTGAGACCAGTGTGGGAAAACTTGACTGGCCCCCTCGAACACCTTTGGGATGAATTGGAACGCTGACAGCGAGCCAGGCCTAATCACCCAACATCAGTACCCGACCTCACTAATGCTCTTGTGGCTGAATGGAAGCAAGTCCCCTCAGCAATGTTCCAACATCTAGTGAAAAGCCTTCCCAGAAAAGTGGAGGCTGTTAGAGCAGCAAAGGAGGGACCAACTCCATATTAATGCCCTTGATTTTGGAATGAGATGTTAGATGAGCAGGTGTCCACATACTTTTGGTCATGTAGTGTATTTTGGTTAAAAGGCTTGGGTCACAAAAACATTTATTAAACATTAAAAACTGGGTGGTTCGAGCCCTGAATGCTGATTGGCTGAGAGGCGTGGCATATCAGACAGTATACCACGTGTATGACAAAGCATTTATTTTTACTTGTCTAATTACGTTGGTAACTAGTTTATAATAGCAATAAGGCAGCTCAGGGGTTTGTGGTATATTGCCAATATACCACGGCTAAGGGCTGTGTCTAGGCACTCCGCGTTAGGTCATGCATAAGAACAGCCCTTAGCTGTATTATATTGGCCATATACCACACCCCCTTGTGACTTATTGCTTAAATATACCACAGTTACTTCTAACTAGTAATACATTTATTGTTTTAGAAACATTACAAAGCATGTTAATACGTTTTCTGTGTTTTTTGTTGGTGTAATTTTACCAGCCAAAGATATTTAGGCTGGTAAAAAATCTGAGCGACTGTTTTATTTTTAAATCTACCTGCACATTGGCTGGTGGACCAAAAAATAAATGTTATGCCCTGATAGAGAAAAATTCAGTCACTAAAAACATTACCTAAATACATGAGCTACAGAGAGAGCTACAGAGAGAGCTACAGAGAGAGCTACAGAGAGAGCTACAGAGAGAGCTACAGAGAGAGCTACAGAGAGAGCTACAGAGAGAGCTACAGAGAGAGCTACAGAGAGAGCTACAGAGAGAGCTACAGAGAGAGCTACAGAGAGAGCTACAGAGAGAGCTACAGAGGGAGCTACAGAGGGAGCTACAGAGGGAGCTACAGAGGGAGCTACAGAGAGAGAGCTACAGAGAGAGAGCTACAGAGGGAGCTACAGAGAGAGAGCTACAGAGAGAGAGCTACAGAGAGAGCTACAGAGAGAGCTACAGAGAGAGCTACAGAGAGAGCTACAGAGGGAGCTACAGAGGGAGCTACAGAGGGAGCTACAGAGGGAGCTACAGAGGGAGCTACAGAGAGAGAGCTACAGAGAGAGCTACAGAGGGAGCTACAGAGGGAGCTACAGAGAGAGCTACAGAGAGAGCTACAGAGGGAGCTACAGAGGGAGCTACAGAGGGAGCTACAGAGAGAGCTACAGAGAGCTACAGAGAGAGCTACAGAGGGAGCTACAGAGAGAGCTACAGAGGGAGCTACAGAGAGAGCTACAGAGAGAGCTACAGAGGGAGCTACAGAGGGAGCTACAGAGGGAGCTACAGAGAGAGCTACAGAGAGAAAGAGAGTCCCTAAATACACAGCAAGCAATAATCCATCACCAGGGTCTGTATATGAAGCATCTCAGAGTAGAAGTGCTGAGCTAGGATCAAGTCTCCTCTGTCCATGTAAACTTATTCACTTTTATGTAAGAGGCTAAACTGATCCTAGATCAGCACTCTGAGAAGCTCCCAGAACTCCAGAGGGAGGTAGAGAGGAGAGAGAACAGTCAGAATATTCTCAAACTACATGGGGAACAATACATAGCTTTTATTAAGCCGGTGCTGTTCTTTGCTCTGCCTACAGAGGGAGGCAGAGAGAAGAGACACTCACTCAAACATTTCCTAAACACAGGGCAGAACATACAGTACTGTACCAATGGTCAGCAGCACTACACAATGGATCCGCTGGAGCTACATACGGATACAGTTGTTCAGCACAAGGCCTTTCTCACATCCTGCCCAGGGGGTGTACGTAACATCTGCTGCCTCACGCTACAAAAATAGGGGGTAGGCTCCTGCCATATGGGCTGTTCTGGCTCGGACAAGGCCTACTTACAAGGCCTATTTCAAGTCCAGTCTCATTGATTTAGATATTTGTCAGTAGTACCTTTCTGAGACTTTGTACATCTTTTCAACCAATATAGCTCACTGGGTATCTGTTGATGTTCTTTCATCTAAAATCCTACCTTTGTGTAGTCTGGGTGGCAGGTGCTCGAAGATGTGATCCTCAATGGTGGATTGGGATTGTGAGGGGTCTACCACTACCCCATCCTCGCTGGGTCTGATCTCGTTCTCTACATGATGCTCCTCATGCTCTTCAATGTCATCATCATCATTCATGACGTCATCTTCCTCATCCTCACCATCGGCTATCAGAGGTCTGTGGGGTCCTGGGTGATTCAGCAGTCCTGAAACATAAACAAACAACAAACACAGTTAAAAACCTGCAGTCTGTCTGGTGGGTCGTCAGTCTGTCTGGTGGGTCGTCAGTCTGTCTGGTGAGTTGTCAGTCTGTCTGGTGAGTTGTCAGTCTGTCTGGTGAGTTGTCAGTCTGTCTGGTGGGTCGTTAGTCTGTCTGGTGGGTCGTCAGTCTGTCTGGTGGGTCGTCAGTCTGTCTGGTGGGTCGTCAGTCTGTCTGGTGGGTCGTTAGTCTGTCTGGTGGGTCGTCAGTCTGTCTGGTGGGTCGTCAGTCTGTCTGGTGGGTCGTTAGTCTGTCTGGTGGGTCGTCAGTCTGTCTGGTGGGTCGTCAGTCTGTCTGTCTGGTGGGTCGTCAGTCTGTCTGTCTGGTGGGTCGTCAGTCTGTCTGTCTGGTGGGTCGTCAGTCTGTCTGTCTGGTGGGTCGTCAGTCTGTCTGTCTGGTGGGTCGTCAGTCTGTCTGTCTGGTGGGTCGTTAGTCTGTCTGGTGGGTCGTCAGTCTGTCTGGTGGGTCTGTCTGGTGGGTTGTCAGTCTGTCTGGTGGGTCATCAGTCTGTCTGTGGGTCGTCAGTCTGTCTGGTGGGTCGTCTGTCTGGTGAGTTGTCAGTCTGTCTGGTGGGTCGTTAGTCTGTCTGGTGGGTTGTCAGTCTGTCTGGTGGGTTGTCAGTCTGTCTGTCTGGTGGGTCGTTAGTCTGTCTGGTAGGTCGTCAGTCTGTCTGGTGGGTCTGTCTGGTGGGTTGTCAGTCTGTCTGGTGGGTCGTCAGTCTGTCTGGTGGGTCGTCAGTCTGTCTGGTGGGTCATCAGTCTGTCTGGTGAGTTGTCAGTCTGTCTGGTGGGTCGTTAGTCTGTCTGGTGGGTTGTCAGTCTGTCTGGTGGGTCGTCAGTCTGTCTGGTGGGTCGTCAGTCTGTCTGGTGGGTCGTCAGTCTGTCTGGTGGGTCGTTAGTCTGTCTGGTGGGTTGTCAGTCTGTCTGGTGGGTCGTTAGTCTGTCTGGTGGGTTGTCAGTCTGTCTGGTGGGTCGTCAGTCTGTCTGGTGGGTCGTCAGTCTGTCTGGTGGGTCGTCAGTCTGTCTGGTGGGTCGTCAGTCTGTCTGGTGGGTCGTCAGTCTGTCTGGTGGGTCGTCAGTCTGTCTGGTGGGTCGTCAGTCTGTCTGGTGGGTCGTCAGTCTGTCTGGTGGGTCGTCAGTCTGTCTGGTGGGTCGTTAGTCTGTCTGGTGGGTTGTCAGTCTGTCTGGTGGGTCGTTAGTCTGTCTGGTGGGTTGTCAGTCTGTCTGGTGGGTCGTCAGTCTGTCTGGTGGGTCGTCAGTCTGTCTGGTGGGTCGTCAGTGAAGTCCCCATTCTTGAATAATATACAGAAAACAATTGTATGTATTTTTATTCTATTACAGGTTGGGACTGATGGTGTAATATTGTATACACACTATAATATACAGTAAGTACTCTACACTAAGAGACTATAATATACAGTAAGTACTCTACACTAAGAGACTATAATATACAGTAAGTACTCTATACTAAAGCAGACTATAATATACAGTAAATACTCTACACTAAGAGACTATAATATACAGTAAGTACTATATACTAAAGCAGACTATAATATACAGTAAGTACTCTATACTAAAGCAGACTATAATATACAATAAGTACTCTATACTAAGAGACTATAATATACAGTAAGTACTCTACACTAAAGCAGACTATAATATACAGTAAGTACTCTACACTAAGAGACTATAATATACAGTAAGTACTATATACTAAAGCAGACTATAATATACAGTAAGTACTCTATACTAAAGCAGACTATAATATACAGTAAGTACTCTACACTAAGAGACTATAATATACAGTAAGTACTCTACACTAAGAGACTATAATATACAGTAAGTACTCTATACTAAAGCAGACTATAATATACAGTAAGTACTCTATACTAAAGCAGACTATAATATACAGTAAGTACTCTATTAAAGCAGACTATAATATACAGTAAGTACTCTATTAAAGCAGACTATAATATACAGTAAGTACTCTATTAAAGCAGACTATAATATACAGTAAGTACTCTATTAAAGCAGACTATAATATACAGTAAGTACTCTATTAAAGCAGACTATAATATACAGTAAGTACTCTATTAAAGCAGACTATAATATACAGTAAGTACTCTATTAAAGCAGACTATAATATACAGTAAGTACTCTATTAAAGCAGACTATAATATACAGTAAGTATTCTATTTAAGCATTAATTACAGAGCCAAAGAACGGTCTCTTACCGTTCTTCTTTAGGAAGTGAAGGGCGTCTTTATACCCCTGTTTACACATGGTCTTCATAACCTGAAATAAAGAATATCCTCCTTCAGAGAGTTTACATCTGTCTCCTTGTAGTTAACAGTGTGTAATGTCCTGTGTGGCTCAGTTGGTAAGAATTTGTGGTGGTAGCAATGCCAAGGTCTTGGGTTCAATTTCTGCACGGATCACACACACATATTAAAATGTGTATGCACTCAATGTACTGTCGCTTTGGATAAAAATGGCTGCTGAATGGCATATATTACCATATTATTATCACATTATGTAAATGAATATATTACCATATTATTATCACATTATGTAAATGAATATATTACCATATTATTATCACATTATGTAAATGAATATATTACCATATTATTATCACATTATGTAAATGAATATATTACCATATTATTATCACATTATGTAAATGAATATATTACCATATTACCATCACATTATGTAAATGAATATATTACCATATTATCACATTATGTAAATGAATATATTACCATATTATTATTATCACATTATGTAAATGAATATATTATCATATTATTATCACATTATGTAAATGAATATATTACCATATTATTATCACATTATGTAAATGAATATATTATCATATTATTATCACATTATGTAAATGATTATATTATCATATTACTACATTATGTGAATGAATGTATCATTTTATTATTACATTATGTAAATGAATATATTATCATATTATTACATTATGTAAATGACTATATTATCATAGTATTACATTATGTAAATGCATGTATATATTAATTAATGTGAGTTGCTACAGTACCTGTGGGTCGGGGGGGAACAGAGCTCTGGACACTCTGTAGAGGTTGGTGAGTGTAAACTGGATGGAGGTGTTAGTGAAACGTAGTTCATGCATGTTGGTGGATCTATCT